>VWYO01005648.1:17757-103967 GCA_013400275.1 Rhadina sibilatrix | reverse complement strand
AAAAAAAAAAAAATGGGAGGAGAGGCTGCCAGTCCCTGAGGAACAGGAGGAGGAGGCAACAGTTCTGCTTGCCTATAGCAAGGAGGCATTTCACCCCAACTGAGATCCCTTGAGCTGGAGCCCAGCCAGAAAGCCCAAATAATAGCCCTTCTGCTCGCAAAACCACTCCTGAATCTTGATTGTTCACAAGCTGTCTGGAACACAGTTTTAAACTCATTTAAAATACAATGAGGGGAAAAATTCCTGTTTCTCATCACTCAGAGAAGATATTAAAGTAATGTTTTCTTCATTTCCGCTTTGCCGGGGTTTCATTATTCATTTCCAGCTTTCTTCAAAACTGACAAATTTTTAAGTACAGGGGGTTTATGTATAATTTTTTACTTTGTCCCTGCACAGGATGCCATTGGAAGTATGCAATATTTAAGCATTGCATATGCACAGATATGAAGTTTTTGCTTTTACCTTGATTAAGCATTTGCTTTGTTTCTTTAAATCACCCAGCTTGTGTCTTTAACAGGAAATTAAATTAACACAAAGTATCTTTTAATAATCATAAGAGCTTTCCAGCAATTCAATTTGCAAAATGACAGACTAGCATTTTGCATCACAGTAAGCAGTTTATCAAGCTGTTCTGACAGCAGATCTTGTTCAAAGCCTTGTCCAGAAATGTAACACTACCTCCTACTATTCCAGGCGTGCAGTCAATGACAGAAAACAGTTATGAAGACACAGCCAAGCACAGGCTCTCTCTTCACAGCATTAAAATCTGGAAGTCTCTCTCTCTACCAGCTATGACCCAGCTAAGCTGCAGCCAGGATCAGCTCTATGAAGACAAGTTAATACCAACCTGCTTTATTCTGTTTTCCTGAAAATGAAGCCAGCTCTGCACTGCCGGAGGCCCCAGCCTTGTGTAGGAGGGAGTCTGGCAGTTCCACTACCAAAATCTGCATGAGGTCTTGGCAGGGACTCCTTGGCACAGGTCAGTTCAAAGGATGCATACACAAGAGGAAGAGATGCAGAGAAAGACGGCATCAAGTTATGGAAAGGACTCGAGACCACAAAGCAGCTCATGAGCAAAGGCTGCTGCATGTGTGTGAGGAATTGCCCCTACCAAACCCATAAAACATGGCCAGGGCCAGCAGCCTGAATGACAGGAAACTGACCTCTTCACGTGCTACTTGACTGGCAGTGCTTCCCCAGAAAGCGTTGCCCCTGCTCAGACAGGACTTCTGTCTGCCCCCATACAGCACAAAGGCTTCAAGAAGCCAGACAAAAGCCCTGATAGCAAGAAAGCAGTGAAAACAAGGAAGGCAACTTATCCCAGCCTCAAAGGCAATGAGTGGTGGAGTTAAGAGCTCAGCCTGGCCCTGTCCACACAGCAGCAGCTCCAGCATGAACACAACTGGCTTTTCTGCAGACTCTGAGACATGGAGTATACTCCAAACAAATATTCCTCAGGGCAGAAAAAACCCAAAGATGCATCAAGTGAGACTTACAGGACAACTACTTTCACTCCCGGGTTCATTGGCTTTAGTCTATTTTTAGTAAGCTGCCTTTGCAGATGCCAAAATAACATCTTTCCCCCTCTGTACATACACAGCTGGACATAAATCTTCACAGCCTGGCCAGCAGCATCTGCATTCAACTTCACAGATGTAAATTGCAATAAGAAGTCTAAAGGGGAAGGTTCTTCTTTAGAATTCCAAACGTAAGTAGTTAATATGGTCCAAGTGCCAAGTATACAACCCATGGGAAGGAGAGACCCAAAAGCACAGAGTTAAAAAGTTTCTTCCTTACCACCAGTAATATTTCCTTGATCCTTTATTTCTAAGCAGATGAAAGACTAAAAGACTGTAATACACAATTGCTCTTTTTCTGCAGACTCGGTTTGCACACAGGATCACAGTTAAGAATCAGTGTCCCAGTCAGAAGCTGCCTCTCCTTGGCCATCAGAGCTCTGCAGAAAGGCTGTAGGTCTATTTACAGCCACCAGACCAACACAAGCTCTGTGTGGGCAGGAGAGGCAGCTCTTTCCCTTGGAGAACCACTCCTGCATTCCTGGGCTGGCCTGCAGTTTCAAACTCCTTGGCAGCCCTCCCTACTCCCAGCCCTAGAAGAAGCAGGTGGCACTGCAAACACTCTAGAGGAACATAGTTCAAGGCCAGAACAAACTCATCTGCAAAATCACACTGATCCATCTCTTGCCTCCACTGCTCAGGAGCACACCCTCCTGAGCAGGCACATCTTTGTACATTTTTTGTTCTTTGAGAGACCTAAAAACCTCATTGGGAGAAATCTGTCCACTCTGAAGACACGAGCCAGCAAAGCTCCATGCCTCTGGAAGCAGTCTCTGGCTCCATCCAGGGAAAATCATTCCAGCCTATGATGGCTCCTTGATGCCACCACTGCTGGGAGGCCCAAAACACTCTCGCCCCAGTGCTTGGAAAAGGGAGCAAGGGCCAGAGCCAGTCCCTGCAACACATTTTCCCAGTGCCCCGGGAAATGCCAAGCTTCCCATTGAGAATCTGGCCATTAATCAGCCTCCAGCATTTCCTGAGCCCCACCAGAGGCTCTGCAACAAGAATAGGGCTGTCACCCACTCACTGAAAAGCTGTCCTCTCCAGACTGTTCTCCCCTGCCTTCCACATCCCTGCCACATGCTCCATGGCTGTGGAACACCAGGAGGAAGCTGGCATACAGACTGGCATACAAGATCCCATCATGTAGGCAAAGCAGCTCCAGTTTGGCCCATACTAGTAGGACACACAACCTGACCTCTCCCTCCTCCACACAGAGGAGTTTGCAGGTCCACAGATTCACCACAAGCAACTAGATTTTTAGTTACTTTGGTTTATCTCCAGCACTCCTCTGCCTCCCTGTACCCACAGTCCCCTCCCAGAAATCTGCCTCATCTCCCACGAACGCCTACACAGCGAGCTTGGCGTACTGGCTTGTCTCAAAACCTCATCAGGCCTCAAACAGGGACAGCCAACTTTTAGAGGAGGATTCCCGTTTCACTTTTCATAGTCTCAAAGCTATGCAACATGTTGAGTCTGTGCTGTAACCTCCTGTTTATCAGGGAATGACTAACAGTTTAATTTGGAATAATTTCACGTATGGCTTCTATCAGACCCTGCAGAACCTCTGGCTGCCCTCATGCTTCTGTATAAACATCAACAAAATCCAGGCATGAGGACCTAGATACCAGAAGAAAACATCTGCCTCAAAGCTTTGCAGCACAGGCAAGACAGGAAGGATTGAAGGAAGGACACCACAAATTACAGCACTCTGAATTACCCTGTGTGCGTGTGGGAGGGCAGGGACATGCACTGAGAGGATGGACCCTATGGCAAGTGGTACTGCAAACTCCAAAAGCCAGCAGGGTTCCCTGCTCTGCAGCAGTTCAGGTGGTGCTCTCACCACCCAACAAGTCCAGTCCAGTCCTCCTACATTCCCTGGGGTACCTGTTTCCTTGCCCCTCACTTTCATGCCCAAGGACTTCAGCAGCAGAAATCCCAACACCTCTTTCATACCAGGGTGTCCTTCTCCCTTCCCCAGCCATCGACCCTCAACAGCTTGCCCAGACAAAAGGAACATCAGCAAAGGCATCTCCATTTAGACCATCACTGGGTCTCCATCCCCAACCACCTCTCTCTTCCAAAAACACATGGCAAGTCAAACAATGCAAAGTGCAACTCTGACTAGAAGCAGAAATGGTACTTTGATTGGCTCTAGCAGATACCTAATGGAAAGCACTCCTATTTCTCACTCTGCTTACAGCAAGTAACACCTCACCCACAAATGGCTCCACATCCACATGTTGTTGGAGACAACAAAGTCAGGCTCAGAGGGAGGGTGGTAGGACCCCATTCCTTCCTTTTAACACAGACAAACAGAGACAAATCCTGTTTTGCTCCTAAATGCATGCTCTGCAGGAACTACATGAACACAGCTGGATTTGAGGAACGGAAATGTTGCTCCTCACCATGTACAACCACAAAGCCAGGCCTAATTACTACAGGCATAGGAAAATTATATAGAACATTTTTAGTAAGAAGAGAAATTAACTGCAGTATCACAGCCAAATTCCAATTTAGCATCAGCAGTCCAGCTGGATACACAGTTCTGAAAACTGGGTAGGTGATCCCAAACTACATGTGCTGTACCTTCCCTACCCTTTTTACTCCTAGAATGAGCCAAGTAGGGAGGGACCCACAAGGATTATCGAAGTCCAATTCCTGGCTGCACAGGACAGCCCCAACTATTTCCTCCCATGCCTGAAGTTGTCCAAATGCTCCTGGAGCTCTGGCAGCCTTGGGGCTGTGAACATTCCCTGGGGAGCCTGTTCAGTGCTCACCACCCCCAGGGGAAGAACCTTTTCCTAATATCCACTCTAACCCTCCCCTGACACAACTGCAGCCATTCCCTCAGGTCCTGTCCCTGGTCACAGAGCAGAGCTCAGGGCCTGCCCCTCCTCTTCCCCTCATGAGGAAGCTGCAGAACTGCTGTGAGCTCTGACCTCAGTCTCCTCTTCTCAACTGAACAGACCAAGTGCCCTCAGCTGCTTCTCATGTGGCTTCACCTCCAAGCCCTTCACCATCTCCATGTCCCTCCTTTTTGGACACTCTCTGAGAGTTTCACATCCATCTTATATTGTGGCTCTCAAAACGGCAGAGTCCTTCCCCTCTGAAAGAGGCACAGATACACCAGTACATCAAGGCAAGCCCCTACAGAAAAAACCTCTTGTTTCAACTCCTTCTGCATTTCCAGGTGCTCCACAGTCAGCTCAGCCCTGTCTAAACAGGGCAGGCCCAACTCTGCTGCCTGTTTTTTGGCTGCCATGCCCCAGAGTGAGGCACGCACACATGCCAAACACAACACCTCTGTTCTGAGAACTGCATTTCCACACCAGCACCAGGTTTCACCACGAGCAAAATTATTTCCTAGGACAACACAGGACAGAGTGTCTGCTCAGAAACGCAACAGGGAGGGACATCTGTTGCAAGAAAGCCAAACACACAGCAACTACAGTTTTTGCTCATTATATCTCTGTGGTATTTTCACTGGTGAATGAATAAATCACCATTTATAGCAAAAGCAAGATTTCCAGTTGGAGGTTATTTACTTTCACCTCAATCACAGCAGCCCTGGCAAGCCAGATGATGTACAAGCCAAGCAGCAAGTGCTTGCATGCTGGGAACTGTTCAAACAGGAATAATTCAATCTTTTTGTAGTCTCACCCTGGCTAATTTGCCACAAGCTGTCTCTTTTCAGATACTACATGAAACACGAAAGAAAAAACAAGCTGGATTAAGCTGGTCCATTTACAATCAGTTAATCTACAGAAAGTTCAGGTCAGTTCATTTTCTATGTAAAACAAATCCATTTTTTCAGCTTCACAGGGTTTAAGGAACAAAAATTTATTGCAGTAACCAAACATTGCTCACCGGACAAGCGTGCAGCGATTACTTAACTAATGCAAACGATTTTCAGTCTGCGTGCAAGGAATGCATGGGATAATTCCAGGGCACTCTCTTCCACCAGCATTTTACAAGTACTTTTTAGGTAGCTATGGAGACGTTACAGCCTTTTTCATTTTGCTGTCATAACTAGACAGCTATTGATTTCTTTGCAAAATTCCTTGGAAGAGTGGGGAAGGGAGGGGGAGTTTCAAGCACCGTGAGGTCTGAGAGCAACAAGCGGAAGAAAATGGGAACAGATTTCAAATGGAGACATCAGCACGGAGTCCCCTTGCAAAAGATAGCCTTGAACCTGGTCCTGCTTTGGTACTTGTGCAAAAACTGAGGCAAACATACACACACATAACAGGGATTGTCTTCCAACAAGCTCCAAAAGGAAAAATACTTCCAGCTACCACTGCCATCACCCTGCACAAAATTTGCTCCAACACAAATCTCTCTGGAGGCATGGTGGACCTCCATTCTTGCAGTCATGCTGGGCTACAAGATGTTTCCCGCTCCTTCAGAGCAGGTTACATGGAAGTCTCATCCCTGACATGCCTTGCAGGTAATCAGTGCCTCCTCTCCACCCCCACCAGGCATTACAGATTTGTGATGGACAGTTCTGCATTTCATTCTGCTTCCAACAACAGCCCAAGAGCTTGCTGTGAGCTCAGCACTGTCGGTCCTCAGCAGCTGATTCTGCCCAAAATGATGCTGAGAGAAATGCTTTTCACCCTGCTGACCCTTTAGGAAAAATCATTCCTGCATATGCAGATTTAGGACCGCATACCATGACAAGAGAGTCTGAAACATGAGATATCAACCTGGAAAATTCTGTGTCACACAGATAAGGATGTGCAAATAATCATGGATTTAGATCTTGTTCAGAAACTCCCTCCGTAATGAGAACAACAAATCAGGCTCTGAACAGATACTTCCCTTTGGATAACACAGAAAGGAAAACCTGTTCAACCAAAACATTTTTCTTAAATTCACCTTAGACCCAGCCACAACAATGGAGCCAGAACCTGCAGAATTATCTCTACCACAAGCTGCAGGAAGTTTACCAGCACCACCCTGAAAACAAATCTCAATCTCTCATCTCCACGTTGCATTTACAGCCTCATGACTGCTCACCAAAAGGACACTCTCAAGCTCTACTGCAAATGGAAAGAGAGCAAGATGCTGCTGCTGCAGAACAAACCCATGACTGCTCTATCCACCTAATGCCCATCCAGATATGCAGCCACATCTTCAGTGCAGTCTTTTAAACTCTTGTGAAGGCTTGAAAGGGGTGAAGAATTAATCATCCTCTAAGCTCCCCAAGAAGCTGGCTGAGGACAGGCAGTGCCATGGGGAAGTCCCAGGACTCAGCCCATTGCACAGCCAGCTGCTCCTAGATGTTTCCTCTATCCCAACACTGCCAGCAGCACCCCAGCATTAGAGCAGAACAATAAATCTGGTTGCTACCAACCAACAGCTGCCAGCAGCAAACCATGAGATTGCAGTGTCCCCACGCCTCAGCCACTGCTGCTGGATGGCTGCATGCCTCCCCCAGGGCACTGGGGAGGGAGAGGGGCACATCTGCACCCCAAACCGAGCTGCAGTCCTGCCACTCACCCAGAGCAGGGCACACACATCCCTAAGATCCCTCACCAACACAGGCTCCAGTCCTTCCATGGAGGAGAGCAGGGAGTGGTGCAACTCCTCCACAGCATCCAAATTCCTGCTGCAAATCCTAAAGATCTTGCAGAAAATACAGTTCTGTCCAGCACCATCAGAGATTGCAGTGGCCCTGCCCAGCACAGGATGTCCAACACCAGCTCCACCATGAGCGTGGAAACCTCTGAGAAGATGCTTTTGGTTAAGACCTGTTAGTTACATGTTTCACATCCAAGAGAAGGTGGACACCAAGGCAAGTCACTATATGCTTCTTCTGGAGAAGAAAACAAACAATAAACCAAACAAAAATTGTGCCATGTAGAAAAAGAAATCCAGCCTTTCTTTATAAAAATACAAAACCTCAATTCTTAGAGCTAGTTTAAGCTCACTTAAGAAATATAAATATGCATTTCTGAACTTTCCCCTGTGATGTTTCCTTTACAAACATAACAAATTAAAAGTGCTGTCACAAATTAAACCAGCTTTGGTTAAGTGGAGGGGAAAAAAATGCTGATGGCTCTGAGATCCAACTGACAAGCCTTTTCAAGTCTGCTCTGATGCAAAACCAACTTCCCAGGGATTTAAATTAAGAGTAAAGAAATATTTTCCTTGGCTCAATCCTGGTTTGGAAGCAGGACAGAGGATACTACAACAAAGCCAGCACCTGAACCCACCAGGAGCCACCCAGCTGCCACAAGCCTTTCCTGGAGATCAGCTGCTCAACACACCCACCTCTTCTTCTGCAAGACCCTTGCTCCACTGTGCCAACAGCTGTGGGCAGCAATGGGGAACACTCAGTGTGCCCTGGCTGCTCCAACCCTCTCTGTAGGCCACTAACACAATGACACTGCCTATGATGCACATCTAGGCCCAGGAGAACAGATATTTTAACTTGGATCTTGAGGGAAGTCACCAGGGACGGCTACTTCAGCCTCCAGCTTCAGTGTGGGGATTCTCCCTCGCAGCACAGAGGTCCCCAGGGTGTAAATCACACAAAGGATTTGTCAGCTGTGGGATGGAGCACCTTGCTTTTCCTAGGGAGGAAAAAATTTCTGTCTGGTTCTTTCAAAGGGAGCCCTGCATACCATCTCTCCCCCACCACTGAACAGAAGTCTAACAGAGATGCTTCCAGCGCACAAGGGAGAGCAAAAAGGTTCAGCATCACGGCCATCAAACCACCACCTCCCACGTGTTTTCCAGCTTGGAATGCAGGTTCCAGCACCAGGAATGTTCCCTGTTCCTACACAGCCACACCCACAGCCCAGCCTTGCCTGCCTCAGCATCCTGCATGCAGCAGCTCTCCAAGACAGTATACTCCCCCTGAGGCTGGGGATGGACAAAGATGAATCCATCCTAATTTTAGCACAGGTCCAAAACCTAAACCAGGCAAACAGAGGAGATGGATACTTCAGACACAAGAAAACATTCCAAAATCATGCAAAACACAACCAACACAGCTGACATCTATGGCTATCCACTCACCCTCACCCTGAGAAGATCCCAAGACATTTGCTCCCTTTCCCTGTCTCCATAGCACTTTTTCCATAGGAGCAGCCCACCTGATCCAAGCCTAGCAGAGAACAGACTCTGACAGTTTCCATATGGCCGGAGGGATTTTTACCAACCTATGGCAGCTGTGTGAGGACACGGCAAAGCTGTACAGAACCCAAGATCACAAGGGCTACAACCATGTGAGATCATAACTATTTTCAGAAACACACCAATAGCTCAAGGTGTTTCTACAGAAAAGATACTCTTCTCACCTGCTCTTCAAGACAAACATTAATGAGCAGCACTACATGCTGCAGAACCTTAATTTGCTCCTACAGATATCTTCACATGCCAACTTCACAACACCCAAAACCACGGAGACCAGCCTCCAAACAGGATGCAGGCTCTTCTCCCCATCCCTTACACTCTGCATGACCTGGGCTAGTCTAAATAACTAGCTTCCTTCAGTGGTGCTCACACCTTTTCCATGTTTCACAAAGGCTGTGTTTCTGTCAAAACTTCTTACCTGGCTGTAGCTAGTACACACACTTTAGAGAGAAAAAATGAAGTCAAGATTCAGTAAAAACAGCCTTTCTATGTCTGGACCCTTTGGACAGTCTCAGCCCACAAACCACAGAGCTGAGAGAGAACCAGACCCCCATGGCCACGCCTGCTGACAGAGCAGATGGACAGCTGTGTGCACAGCTGCCACAGAACCAAGGAAAGCAACTGCCCTCCCTCGTCCTCAGAACAGATCCTGGTGCTGACTGGGTAAATGCATGTGTGTTCTTCTTTCTGGCCTCCATAACAGAGTACAACCAGGGAAAGATTTGAGAATGAGGCAGCTGGGGGGTTGGTTGTTTGGCAGTTTGTATACTTTTACAGTTATTTTACTGTTATTTTTACAGTAATTTTTCTGTTACCAACCATAAATTGTGTGTGTTGTACCTCCCTTCACAACCACTGCAGTGCTCATGAACTATCTGGGGTTAACTCTACACTGACATATAAAATACACCCTGATTTTCCCTATGCTTTTGCTGCAGAACTGATCAGACTGAGATGAGGTGGGGAAGACCAGACCATTATAATTTCCTCTTATTTTGATGTGTCTAACAAAGAAAGAACACAAAGTTCTTCTCCCAAAGCCATCACATTTGGAGCCATGAGAACTGCCGGATTTAAAAGATGCTGATTCACACTAGTGGTTATCAGATTTTTCCCATCTGTGACACAATTTGACAGCTGTCTGGCAGCACAGAGTTCTCCACTTTGGAGCTCAGATGCTGCAGCAGCTGGCTCAAGTCTCAGCCTTCAGTTCTCCACTAATATTTAGGGGAAAAGCCTACAAAAGGAGATGAAAGTGCAAACTAACTTTTGCATCAGCACACCTGACCTTGGAGTCTTCTCTGCACAGGTACCATTTTGCATTTTTTATTCACGCAAAAATTACAACACTGTGCCTGCTGGAACAGGGATTACCATCAAAATGTATGCCAAGTGCCGCATAAAGTCACTGAGTTTGTTACTTTTATCTCCCATAAAACACCACAAGCCAGAGACTGCTGAAGTGGCCTCTCATGCTGTTCCTTGACACAACTTGCACTGCTTAATGATGCAAAGACACAGAAGGAAACAGGAGCATCCTTACCCTACCAAAAACAATTACTCCCAGCCAGCACCTCTAGTGAGGAGCACTCCCCTGAAGTACCAGCTCTGTCAGCACAAAGGGACTGAGCTCCACAGCAAGAGCTAACAGGACTCACAGCCAGCAGATATGTTAGTTTGGCAAGGCTGGACTACACAGCCCAATCTCTCTGCATTGCTCCAGGCTGGGGCAGAATGGCTGGAAAGTGCCCAGCAGAAAAGCATGGGGGGTGCTGGTCGCCAACAGCTGAACCTGAGCCAACACCTGCTCAGGATGGACAAGAAGGCCAATGGCTCCTGGCCTGGGTCAGCAGGGAGTGGCCAGCAGGACCAGGGCAGTGACTGTCCCCCTGTTGTGGGCACTGGTGAGGCCTCAGCCCAAGTGCTGTGTCCAGTTCTGGGCCTGGCACTGCAAGATGGACATTGAGGGGCTGGAGTGTGTCCAGGGAAGGGAAGGGAGCTGGGCAAGGCAAGCTGAGGACAAGTCTGATGAAGGGAAGCTGAGGGAGCTGGGGGAGCTCAGCCTGGAGAAAAGGAGGCTCGGGGGGACCTTCTGGCTCTGCACAACTCCCTGACAGGAGGGTGGAGCCAGGGAAATATGGACTCTGCTCCCAGGGAACAAGGCACAGGACAAGAGGAAATGGCCTCAAGCTGTGCCAGGGGAGGCTCAGGTTGGGCATCAGGAGGAATTTCTTCATGAAAAGGGTGCTCAGGCATTGGAAGGGGCTCCCCAGGGAGGTTTGGTGTCCCCATCCCTGAAGGCATCCAGGCAAGGACTAGACATGTCACTCAGTGCTCTGGGCTGGATGACAAGGTGGGGATCCGGCACAGGTTGGGCTCATTGACCTTGGAGGTCTTTTCCAACCTAACAGATGCTGTGATTTCATGATTAATGATAAAGATGACCCAAGCAGGGAATGAAAAGACTTTGCCTACAATGGGCTGCAAAACCTCGGTTCCATTGAGGAAAGAAATCAGCTTTTTACACATTTGGTTTATCTTGGCCTTTTAACAGAAACAGAAGGATGGCCAATGGAAAAAGGAGAAAACTTGAAGCCAGCACACTTTCCTCGTGTACTGCAGAAGTCACAGAGGAACAAAGTGCTCTGGAAGCTAAAGGGCACCAGGAAATTGTATGTGCCCATAGCAAGAGCAATACACAGTGTGGGCAAGCAACTGTGAATCCAGTGTGATGACTGAATTATTAATTGAAAATTCCATCCTTTAAGCACAAATAAAGTACTATTTTAGCAGCAAGCACCAGTAGAAAAGTTAACAAACAGTCACTGTCTTCAGTATGAGCTGAGTCAACATCCAGGTCAATTTGTGAGAGAGAGGAGGGGGAATAAAAAGGAGAGAACAGAAAAATGCATCATTCCCTACATCGCAAGGTATGTTCCCAGCTGAGCACCCTCCCAAGGGAGAGGGAGATCCAAGGCAAAGATCCCACCAGAGACCCACTGAGAGATGTCAGGACATATCATGATCTCTGCTGAAGTTGTCTCAAATTGGAAACACAAGTGGTGCAGGTAACAAACCCACAGCAAGAGAAGCACTGACCTCCAAGACTGTGTACCGAGTTTTCATTCTGGATTAGATGCTGACCTTTCCAAACACAGAGCAAGAGATGTAATCTCTGAGGAATAACACAGAGCCTTTTCTGTGTGATGAAAAGGTTAATGCTTGCAAGCCAAACATCTCCAAAGAGCTACCTGTGATTTCTGAAGCGGTCATTAAATGACCACCCTGTCTTCACTCAGCCAGGGTGGGAATTTATAGTAAATGCTAAAAAAAACACGTGGGCATAAACACCAGCAGTAAGCATGAGGCAAGGCAATGCAGTTCACCTCTCCTGGGCTGGATTCAAAAGCAAAGTCAGTAATGGGATGACTAATGGGATGACTAATGGGATCTCACAATTACTAATGGGGGAAGGGGTTCACTATTCAGCCTAAGTACAGGAAGGTATTAAGTCGTTTTATTTATGAAGGTATTAAGTGTTTTTACATATCCTTAATGCACAGCTGCATGCACACGTTCCACACAAGAACACTGAACACAACAAAACTTGCCTGAACCTTCCAATAAACTTGTTCCTTGCTTTTGTAAGTTTAGAGATGTGGTTTGGCCAGGCAGAAATAGGTCTGCTCATAATTGCCCACTTTAAAGCAGCCACATAACTTCACTTTTGCTTTGAAGCCCTGACAATCACCAATGTAAGTACAAGAAGCTGTCTCAGATATGCCAACCTAACTTGGACATCACCATTTAGCAGCTGAGGCAAAAGCTCCAGTACCTTCTTGAGGAAGGGCACACAGATTCAGCAGTGGGACAGGGGCTTTACTGACCACCCCTAACACCACAGGATGTTTTATCACCCTCCTAAATCCTGCCTAATACTTGGGCTCCTACCTTCTCTGATGAAAACTACTGCAAAACAGCAGACTCCCCAGTTGGAGGCATTTTGGGGGTTTTGCACCCCTTTTGAACCACCTCAGGAGTCAGGGATATATTCTGGAACATCTGTACCAGATTTGGGATCTAGTCCCCTCTCTGTGCTCCCTCCAGCTTCCCAGAAAAACACATACAAAGCACAACAAAGAAAATCACTCAGTTCCTCAAAGGAGTTTACAGCAACTCCCTTGTGCTCAGCAAGCCAAAGGCCTGGTTTGATGCAACCGCACCACCGACGAGAAAGTGACTAAACCTTTGCTGGTTTCAAAGCTCTTCAGGGGAAGGATTTCCACTTCACTGAAAGTGTTCCTGTAAGTGGGGAAAGAAACATCAGAGAACCCCCACTTGGATGGATTAAAGAGACTAAACCTCCTAAAGGACACTTCACAGAGCACCTCATCACACACAGCTCTGCCTGTCCTCAGGCCACCCTGCCCTGGCCAGTGAGCAGTGACCACACTTCTTCCTGCTCATCACCAGGGACCAATGGGACCAGACAGGCCGGCAGCACCACCTAGGAGCCTCAGTCTCCTGGGAATGGCTGTCATTTCAGGAATGTTAACTACTATCCTCCTGTTGCCACGGGTCACAGGCAAAGCCTCCCCGTGCACCTCCACAGACATTTTCAGCAGCACCCCTCTCCTTCCTGCAACGTGTGTCACACTGCACCGGCAGCACAACCCAGAAAGGAAACAGGACTCGTATCTAAGTAGGAAAAGGATGAAATTCACCACGGTTCCCTGCCCCATGGGACATCCCTGGTTTCAAGGCGCTCCACCCTGCATGTTCAGGGACAAGCAGGAACGTTACTCACCGAGCTTCCTCCAGAGCCTGGATCTGCTGCAGACACACGTGCACAGGACAAACCAACTTCAACATTCCTCAGCACAACTCTTACACCCAGATGCAGCAAATGGATGAAATCCCAGGGCTCAAGGCAGGAGATGGGCTGCCACAGAGGGAACCTGCTCCTCAGGGCTCCCGCTGCCTTTAGTGAGGAGAGAAACACCAACTTCACTCCTGGCATGGGAACATCAATCCTCATGTGTGAGCACCAGAGCACACCACTGACAGTCACTGTCACTGCCAGGAGCTGACCTCTGATACAGCTTTTCAAGAAGCTGTGCTAAATCCAAAACTTCACTGGGATGGCTACTAAACTGATCTGGGGAGTGCTCTGGCTCTTCATTTCTTAGTGATGTGAAGAAGTTAAGGCGCCAACATCTTTGTTGCACTTGAAACAGAGAGTTGAAGCAGATTTTTGCCTTCCTACTTTCCAGAATGCCTCTCAAACCAACCTGCCATGCTGCCTCACTGAGAGCATCAGTTTTACTGAAACCTCTACTTAGTCCTTCATAAATGTAAACCCTCAAGATACAGCTGCTCCCTTTAATAGAGGCAATAAATCCCGAGCTGACACTCTGGGACATCTTCCTCCCCAAAGCTCCACGGTGTACGCACAGAGAATATCCCCACTCCGTGACCCATTTCTGCTGTTTACTTTTTGGAATGCAGCGACACTTGTATTGCTCAATGTGCTGCCAGTGCCATCCACACAGAGCCTCACACGGTGCTGCCGGCACTGCCTCTGCTCGGGCCAGAATCAGGAGAGCCAGCAGAGCCTCTGAAGGCTCAGGCTCAGCCAAGCCCAGCCTGAAACTCCTCTTGTGTTCCTCACTCACACGAGGGAGCACACGCGTGTTACACCACAGCCAAGCCTTTCACACCAAAGCTTCTCTTCCCCCCCAGGAACAGCCACGGAGGTGTAAAGCACCTTTTTACAGCTCCAGCTGCACCCCAGCCGCGGTGTGAGCAAGCACAGCTATTTCAGCTGTTGGAAGTCACGGCTCGAGCAGAAACAGAGCTCGAAAAAATAATTACAGGATGTAAGAACCCCAGGCCTTAAATCAAACCACATTTGTTAGCTCCGGATAAAACTCAGAACTGCAGTTCCACAGCACCAGTGCCTGAAGCGTCCTACAAGAGTCTGAAAAGATTGAACCGGACACCGCCAGCCTCTCCCCAAAACTTCCCGAGAAGTTACGTCAGGTCCAGCACAGAAACAAGGCACAGAAGGTCGGGAGTGCCGAAAGCACTGGGAGGCGACACGGGGACNCGGTGCCCGCCCCGCTCCGCCCCGCTCCGCCCGCGGCCCCGGGACCGGCCCCGAGCCGGCTCTGCCCCGCCCGGCCGAGGCACCGCCCGCCGCCGCTGCCAGGGCCGGCCATGCGGGAGGCGGCGTGGGATGGTGCGAACCGCCGCGTTCCCAATGCCCCTCACGGGCAATCACAGCGTCCCTGAGGCTGGAAGAGACCTCAGAGATCATGGAGTGCAGCCCGTGACTGAACACCACGGCGCGAACCTCACCCCGGTACCAAGTGATACGTCCAGGCTTCAAACACCCCCAGCAACCGTGACTCCGCCACCCCCCTGGGAGCAGCCCAGGGTGCTCTGCCCGGCACCCGGCCTTCCCTGCCCACCTCGGGACCCCACGAATGTCTCCGGTCTGCCCGCGCTGAAGCAGCCCGAGATTCCCCCGAATCGCTCCTCGGCAAGGGAAGGGGTCCGGCCGCGGCCTCTCCCGAGCAGCGAGCCCGGTGCCGGGGCTGGCAGGAGGCAGCAGCCCTGCCGCGGAGCAGCGCAGCCCCGAGTGACACGCTGGGTAAAGCTGCGGTGCTTTACACCGTGCCAGCGGCGTGCCTCGGTGCTGAGGGTGTTTAATGCAGTGACCCTTGCTACGTTCGCACGAGCATTACTCTCTCGTTTATAAGGTGTAAGGGACTCAGTGCACTCCTTCAACAGCCTCGCACACACGCCGAAAAACAGCCTTGGCTTTACCAGCTCTCTGGCAGAAAGGCCTGGGATGCTGCTCTTTCAGGTGTGGAGCCACACAAACAACAGACCAAGGGGTTCAGCCAACTAACTCTTAGTTTTGTTTGGAGTTGACTCAAAGCTCTTCCTCCAATCCCTTCTTCCAAGAGCTGGGTTACAGATAATTTTTTATGTTTTGTTCATGGACAATTTGCTTGTACTCCATTACCGACCATAACATGGAAAAAAGTGGAAGTTTTCATTCCAAATGAAAAAAATATTGGTGACATGTTGAAAGTGAACATTTTGAATTCCCAACAAAAATGGGAATGTATCATTTGCTTTTTAAGCAGTTTGCAAAGAGGATGAGTTGATCCAAACTGGGTTTTTTTCTGACAAGTTACCAGCCTGTCATGTTGGCCACACAGCTCCAGTGTGTCTCAGATTAAACAGCAGGACTGAGTTTTAGACTATGAGAAAAGAAAGGCAGTTTTAAAATACCTGGGTTTCTTTAGTATCTTCTATTTCTAGTACCTCTGTTTCAAAACTTTGTTGCCTGACTATGGTTCTGATGCTCTGCAGTTGGTCTTTTTGCCCATTTTCCTCAAATTTTCATCAGTTCTCCAGCAAATGTTACCAGTTTGCTGTCAGCTGATGGGTGAGTGCTGATCACACTCCAGATCACACCAGGCTGAATCACGGGGATCCTGTTCCAGCACTCCATCCTTCCTGAAATGGCTAGACTTGGACTTGCCCAACAACAAATATGGACCAACTATTCTTCAGCCTTTGGTTTTTGAATAGAATTTCCTGTTGATTGCGTTTTTTGCACTTTGAATTTTTAATTCAGAAAGTGAAGATCTTTATTAAAAATCTAATGCAGAAGGGCTTCATTTGTCAGGATGTCATGAGAGAGATCTCTCTGAAAACAAATCTTAGCAGACAGAACGTTTCAAACAACTGTTTGGATTCTTTCATCAAAGAAAATACCTTTGCAAGTTAAGACAAATCTCTGATAAGGCTTTCTGGTGTGCTTATCTCTCATCTCCCAGAATACCTTAGCCCTTATTGCTCCAGGCTGGTTTACAAGGAATGGTTGATTTTCTCCACCTTTGTGAAAATGCAGCAGCCTCTGAGCAGGAAACAATTTGCTGGTCCCTCCTTGTGAAGGCTTGGGGAGCCTACAAGGAGTAAGAGCATTTTCCAGCATTGTTCACTCCTTGAGGAGGTGAAGGAAAAGAGCTTTTTCCTCACTTTGCACTGGGAATATGCACTGTCTCCGTGGTTACAAATCAATAAATGGCATTAAGCCCAGTATTTCAAGAGCTGTCAGAGGCATTTTGGAGGAGCAGTGTGCACTTTCTTACAGGATTTTCTTTGGGCAATACTTCCCATCTCCCACACACTCATGGTGTGGTACAGCCAAGAGCAGTGACCTAGTACAGCTAATTTTCAGCTGGATCATGGGGTGAGCAGATAAGCTCCAAGATTCCCGGCACAAAGCAAGTGATTTTAAGAAAAAATCCTTCTCTATCAGGGTGGTGAGGTCCTGGCACAGGGTGCCCAGAGAAGCTGTGGCTGCCCCATCCCTGCAAGTGTCCAAGGCCAGGCTGGATGGGGTTCTGAGCAACCTGGGATGGTGGAACCATGGCAGGGGGTGGGAACTGGATGATCCTTGATGTCCCTTCAAATCTAAACCATGCTATAATTCTATAATTCAGTCATTGCTAGCTCACAGGGAAAGCACTGAAACACAATAACAGGCCATGTGCATCATAGCCAATTTTTAACAATTTTTTGTAAATAAATTCAGCACTTGTTCCTCTAGTCCAAACTCATTCCCTAAAATACAATGGCTGAAAGAGTTAAGAGATCTCCTTCCCAAAGAATGATGATTTTCCACCCAGTCTAGGCTTGGCTTTCACTTCAGGACAGCTCAGAAAGTGGACTCAGTGCATCCCTCTTCTTATTCCCAGCCAGGTATTAACCCCACAGCTGAGACAGGGTGTTTTCAGGTCAGGGCTCCATCACCGACTCTCCCAGCACAGTTGTGTCAGTTGGGGCTGTGATAAGATCCTCTGAAGGCAGAGCTGTGCCAGCAAAAGCACCTTGTGCAGATGGAGCTATAAGGAGAGAAAACGGTGCTTTTGTCCAGGGAGCTTCTTTCACATGAGGGAGCTGGAAATCACTCTCTCAGCAGCAGCACAGTTTTACTGTTAGAAGACATTATCTTGGAGATGTTTGCTCTTCTGACCAACTATTATAGCTGGGATGTCAAAGCTGTCCTGGCTTTCAGCTACCTGAAGTATCCTGGTAAATACTCAACAGAGCCAACTCTTTTGGCCTTGAGCTTCAGTATGAAGCTCATGTTCAGTTCTGGGACAAAGCACTGCACAAACAATTTCCAGCTGTCAAATCCATACCTGAACCTTTCTCCTCATTTTTAAATTCCCCTCCAATCCCTTCCTAAAAAGGACAGGAGAGATTCGGTGCCCAAAGGATTCAAAATCCAGAGCAGCTGAAGTACCAAATGCTCCCAAACTGTATTCCCCAAAACAATCAAACTTCTGACCTTGGCTGTCCCATCCCTGGCTCTTCCCACCGTGTTTGAAAGCACAAAGAAAAGCCCTGCACACTGAACCTGCTGCTGAACTGATGGAGGAGATGCTGTCTTGTCTTGGCTCTGCTGCAAAGTTTCTGGTCTAAAGTTTCTCTGTCCTGAAGTTTCTGGTTTCAACGCCCCAAAAAGCAGAGGCCATTTAAGAAGTGACCAATCTGCCCCAGCGCTTGGGACTCTTTCAAGTGCCCAGTTTCAGATGATCAGTCTTGTGTATTTGATCTGGAACGTTGTGTAATTAGCCCCTGAAAATCAAGAAAAAGCAAACTCTAGTTCCTTTTCGAGTGGACAAGAAAGCTTTCCATAAAATGTCACATACCCGTGAGGGTGAAAATGTAATTAGCTACAGAAATCTCTCCAGCAGGAACACTGAGCATGAAGCTCAGAGATGTGTCAGGGTGGATCTGGAAATCACAAAGAGCAGTGTTACAAATCAGAAGATGCTGCGTATTTTATGCAAAATGTGAGCAAGAGAAAACCTCCTGACATGAGTGGGAATTACATCAGGCTCAGCTGGAGGAATCTGTACCATGGCAATGGCACAGCTGCCTGAAAAGATTGGGTGTCCCAGACCATTGTCTTCCCATTACTCTGAATCACTGCTGTCATCAAAAAGCAGGACAGGAAAGGTTACACATAGACAAAGTTTTACATCCTTAAATTTCTGCACGCCTACCAAACATTTCTTTTCCTCTCCCTGGATGTCTCCCACTCACTAATTTAGGTATAGGTGCACCTTAACTCCGCTGAAGTCCTCATTAGGTTCATGTACACGTACTTGCTACAGCATTCTCTCAGTTTCAGTATCAGCAGATAATTGTTGCTTATACTCAGGAGAGGATTTCTGGTATAGTCAGAGCTCAGTGGGGCTGAAGAGAAGCCCTTTGGGTACTCGAAGTGTTTAACTTCAAACACAGGACAAAATGTTCACCAGAAGAGTTAGGAACTGGCATAGAGGTGCCAGCAATAACTTTTCCTGGTAGCCTCCACACTGGAATGTCCCAGATAAGCACCTCTCCGCTGAAACGCACACACGAGGCTGGCACAGCAAGGCACATACCCGAGTCTGTGAAGCACAGCAAAGTGTTATCAGAGCAAAGCAGGCGTGCTGGATGCAGCAGGACATAACAACCCTACCAGAAACTCCCTTTGTAGCATCTGCCTAATCTGGAGGAGACTTTCCTTCTAGCCACAGCCAAGCTCATCCCTTGCACAACTCACACTGTTAATCACGGCTGACCTCACTGCCACCCTTCATCCATGCCTGGCTGCTGCTGACATCCTACACCTAAGTTTTGCTCCCCACCCACCAGGATAACTCTCACTTTCCACTTCCTACTAATTCAGAGCACATATTGCTTTCATTCCTTTCAAAATATCTTTCCATATTCCCATTGCCTGGGGAATTGTGTGAATATTTTCCTTAAATTTTCCTGAAGTTTCTCAGATATCCAAGCACATCTCCTGGTTTGTTCCTGGCATCAACTTTTAGCTGGTAATGAAGAACCACCTGAAGTGCTGCACAAGGCAGTCTTTCCACATCCTGACAGGACCAGGCTGACAGGCACTCCCCAAATCCCTCCAGCAGTGGGACA
Organism: Rhadina sibilatrix; assembly: GCA_013400275.1. Lineage (NCBI taxonomy): Eukaryota > Metazoa > Chordata > Aves > Passeriformes > Phylloscopidae > Rhadina > Rhadina sibilatrix. The sequence continues at coordinate 84,228 of VWYO01005648.1, read as the reverse complement.
GCCATGAAGCACATTTCTGAAGAGAATCTCAAACAGTGCGAGTACCACGGCGGGGCTGTGATGCTGCAGAGCAGCCGAAGGTTCACTCCCCTCGAGCATTCCCTGCAGGAGCAGCAGCGCTGGGCGCGGATGTCGCTGCCCGGCACGGTGCGACACAGCCGCAGCCGCTCGGCGCAGCTCGCACAATGAGGCAGTGTCAGAGCCGGCTCGGCCGGCCGGGCCCCGGGCTCAGGCTTTAAGTGGCCTTCAGGAAAGGAAAACAACGCGCTTCAGACATTCCTGACATATTCGGGCTGAGAGGCCACGGAGGAAGGTGATAACATCCTGCCCAGACGGGAGCAGGAACTGCGTTTGCTTCCCATCTCCAAGAGATGCGTTCACGTCGTTTGTTCCTGGACTGACCTCTCTGGAAATGCCTTTTGCTGGTGACTCACTGAGGTGGGAAGCCAAACCAGGCTCCCCGGCTGAGTCAATCAGGTGGCAGGACCCAAGCCACCTCAAGTTAATCACTTGAGATTGCTGGAATCTTCGGCTCTGGAGAGACAAGAAGTGATAAGGAAAGTCTTAGGGGCTGACTGGAGTAGTCACTGAGCTGTCTCACTGTATCAGTCAGCACGGTGCTTGCCAGGCTCCAAGCAAAGTGACAGACAGCCAGAAAACAGGGATTATTTTTTTCCTGAAAGAAAGGAGAAACATAGAAAATACAGCTCCAAGGGAGCACAAAGAAATGGTGATCGTCAATGTAGGTACTGTTGGTTTTGATCTCCCCTTCTCTCTCCCTCTCCACAGATGTGGAGATTAAAGCTTTCATTCATGGAAGATACCTATTTTTTAGGTTAGAAAAGACGTCAAAATGATCTTTATTCTCCACTTCACTTGTGAGCCTTGTCCTTTTGTGTTAAGGATAAGTAGAAGAAGAAACAAAGGGATTTTGTTTAAGTGGGGAGTAGGTCATGTCTGAGTAAGTATGGCTGATAGGAATAGTTTATAAATAGAACTTCACTAAACCTATAAAATTAAAATGTTTACATTATATACCTGAAACAAATGATTTGAGGACCATCCATGAGACAAACAATGGGGTAAAAACTAAAATCACCCTTCAGCATTCCTGCTGGAAGGTGTGCAGAATGGATTGAATTTCAGTTGTCTGTTGGTGAATTGGAGGAATAGTTGCCTATTGCAAAAGTGCCTGAATTTATCACTGAAGTCATTATACAATTGAAATCTGGATGTCACAGAATCGTAGAATTGTTTGGGTTGGAAGGGACCTTAAAGCCCATCCAGTTCCACCCCCCTGCCACGGGCAGGGACACCTTCCACCATCCCAGGTTGCTCAGATCCCCATCCAGCCTGGCCTTGGACACTGCCAGGGATGGGGCAACCACAGCTGCTCTGGGCAACCTGTGCCAGGGCCTCACCACCCTCACAGGGAAGAATTTCTTCTGCTTTTTCAGATTGTGCTTATTCAACAATGTCCTTGTTGGTCAAACATTTTAACTTCCACCCCAACAAAGTGTTGATTTTAACATTTTGAGAGAAACAGAACAATGTGTTTGGGATGAAGAGATGGATATTTAGGATTTTCATGAAAGCAAATATTTCAAGAACAGCAGCTAAGCAAACTAATATGAAAATCACAATACAAACATCAAGCTATTTCATGGGAACACACGTGTTCATCCACGGATTAGCTTGGAAAAGGTGGTAGAGACCAAGTGAGGAGGTGAAGGCTGAGACCAAGCACAGGAGTTCTGCCAGGCTGCAGGGATCCTCTGTCTTGTTCAGTTGTACCTTCTGCATCTATTTGATGTGTCCTGCTGCCACTGCAGCTCCTGCACAGGGACAAGAAGAACAGCTTGGACGCAACACATGTTGTGAGTGATAAAAGGTCAAACATGCACAGCAGAAAAAGGAAGGCACAGAAAGGAAGGCACAGAAAGGAAGGCACAGGTGAGCACAACATAAGGGCAGATAAGCAAACATGCATCTCAGATGAGATTAATGACATCCCCAGCCTGACCTTGCTGAGGATGAGAGCCACACCTCCTCTGGTAGCTCAGCTTCATGGCAATACCTGCGGCGGTCACGTCTGCTTGGCTAAATGCCTCCTGCCAAACGTTTTACAAGCCCTGTCAACTCATTAATGCCCCATTTGCTAATGCACAGGCACGAGGGATCCTGCATCAGTGGACCTGTCCTGTTTTGTCTTCATGCCAAAAAACTCTTGAGAACTTCTTTAAAGAGACAGTGGTAAGAGTGCACCTAGGTTTCACCAAGGCCTCTGAGAGCAAGAGGTCTGCTTCAGAGAACAGCTATGTCCATCTTCTAGAAAAACTGTTTTGATTCCTAAAAGAATAGTTTTCTTTTACGAAGGTTCTTTAAAGAAGTCTCAAATGTAAGTGATCAAAGCTGCAGGTGTTTATGTGGTGTTTGTTGTTTTATTTGTTTTGTATTGTTGGGTTTTTTCTTTGTTTGGTTGGTTTGTTTTTGGTTTTGGTGTTTTTTTTTTTCTTTGGTTTTTTTTTTTTTTTGTTGTTTTTTTTCTTTTTTCCTAGTCCTGGGTTCTGGAAAGAACTATTTCAGCATTTCTAAATAATTTAGTCACCACTTCCCCTTACTCAGATTACTTCTTGTGTACTTACATACAGCACTCCTATATTCGTACAGAAACCACCAGAAAATTTAAAAAAAAAAAAAAAAGTCAGGAAATTCAGATATGAGGCCTTTAATTTATACACAAAACATGTGCAGGGGACATTAAAAGATGTTTCAATCCATCTCAGGCATCTGAGGAATGATGTTTTCACATTTAAGATAAAACAGAAGTCAGAAATAATCATTATGTTCTGGCAAGTGTTTTTCAAACACAAAACTCCCTCTTAATGTTTGGGAATCAGGGCTTTAGACTGGATGATTTTTAAAAATCTTGTCTTCTTTTAAAGTATATGTGTATACTTTTACATATACATAAGTAAACACTTAAGCTGGATTCACTAATAATTCAACAGCATACTTAAGATATAAGCCTATTTAAAATAAAGTGTGAAATTCTTACACTGAGTATTAAAACATAAGTTTAATATATATATTTTTTAAAATTAAATAAAATTCAAGCTGAAAATCATATACATTTGCTACTAAAGTTTTAAAGTACATAAAATCAGCCCAGCTGATGGAATTACCATCTGAACATCTGGAGCAAGAATTGGCTGAATGAACCAACTTTTGATAAAAGGGATTTTTCTACATGTGCAGAAAGGATATTGGAGCTGAACAAGCTGAATAATCTGAAACAGAAACAGCAATAAGTTCAAAGCTGAGAAATTAACTGGGGACTAACCACCAAAAGCTCATGTTGCTGGCTGAACTATAAATAAAAGCAGGGAATGGAAGTGCCATCTCTCTTCAGGATTATGTTTTGAGGGATAGTGACCAGCAGCAAGCACTTTGATTCGCCACCTGTAAATGGTCTGTCTAAATCAGCTACATTTTCTGAAAAAGTATATGGTGATGAGCTTTGCATGAGTTCTTCTGTGGACAACACACCTGCCCAGGTCTGCCAGGTTAGTCAGATATAATGAGTAAATAAACATGTGATACAGGGGCATGTCCCTGCAGGGAACAAACTGAGCTCCCCCTCTCCTGCAAACACAGGAGATCACGAGAATGTTCCAGTAACACAGGACAAACTATGTTGCATTTCTTATGATAAAGTATGATGGAAGAAGGACTTAAAAATCACAGGCCTTTCCTGTCCCCCATTGTCACTCAGCCCACAGAATCCCCATGGGCTGCAGCAATCAGTGTGGGCTCCCACAGTGAGCTACCAAAGCTGCATTAACTGTGTGGGGGCATTTTTAAATTCAACATGTCATATTTTGCACGTAGGAAGATAATCAGGCAAGCTGCCCTCCTGCTTCCCATGAAAATTATTGCAGCTGATTGCTCCTGCATTACCAGCTGGGAGACTGACACGGGCCCCCAGTGACTTCAACCAACACAAGTTTCAGGCAGTTTCAAAGCATTTGTCTCATCCAACCCAAAGGCAGCCATGGCATTCCCAAAAACAGGGTGTCAGAAATGAGTTCTTGCTCTGCTCAGGGCTCACATCCCCTTCTCTGCCCCAGGTCTCAAGAGTGATTCAACCTGGAATTTGCTTTCCTTGGGAAGGCAGCTGGCACAGGTGCCTTGCAGGCCTGCCAGCAGCTTTTGGAGTGCCACTTTGGGGAAGTAATCTCTGTAAATAATAATCTGAATTTCCAGCATCAATACAATGTTATTGAAATGGCTGAATGAGTCTCCACAGGCTATTGCTGTGGGAAGGATGAGAATGAGAGGAAGGAGCCTGGGAGGAAGCCAGCAGGGGGGACAAGCATAGCACACTTCCAGACTGGGAGGGGTTGTGTTCACATGCACCTCAGATGGACACACACCCTTTCCAGGGACTCCAGCACTGTGGGAAAAGTTGGTTTACATGTCCTGATGTCCCTCACAAGGCCTGGGCCAGGGGCAGCAACTTCTCTAGCAGGGCAGACTAAGGAGGGGGATTGAGAGCACAAAGATAATATAACTTGGAACAAAACCCAGAAACAAATCACAGCAAGAAGATATGCCAAGAGACAAAATGGCAACCTCCAGTGATATCATGCTTGTCTTTCCCCTCCATCCCTTGTAATATGTTGTAGGTATTTGTCTTAGGTTTGAAACCTACATAAGCAGTTTTTGAGGGCAAGAACCTACAGCTGCAGGACAGCAGGGTGCCTCTGTCTTGGTGAGGTAAATACCATACTGGTGCAGGAGAAACAAGAACATCTCTCTGACAGCTGAAATTCCCATCCACACTCTGTTGGGTGAGGGCTGGTATCATTTATTTGTCGGTGCCCTGCAGCAGATCTGCCTCTCTGCTTGAATGCTCCCACTTCACAAAAGAAAAGCCCCTCCAGCTTTCTAGACCAGCTCTGTAGCTGGCAGGAGGGGGAAATGTCAAACTAGCACAGAATGATATTTAAAGAGAAGCAATACCTGCTGGAGCAGGCAGGTCTGCAGGGCATGTTTCTGAACCTGAGCTAGGACAAACTCTGGAATAACATTTCCCTGCGTGTGCACTGGTGTCCTCACTGGGGATTTACCTGTCTCTGTGGCCATCCCTGCCTGTCAGTTAAACCAGAGGTTCCCCGTGGTGACAATACCAGGCCAGATGCTGAGAAGACAATGGCACTGCTGTGATTTCTCTGGTTCTGTGAGCTGGCAAGCAGGTGCAACACCCAGGAAGGATCTCCCTCCGAGATGTTTGGGTTCCTTGCACGTTGCCTGTTTCTGCTGCAGACACCATGGTGAGTCTTCTGTTGCCAGTTACCTTCTGGTATTCAGGACCACCATCTGGCCTAATCTGAGCTCTGCCTTGTGGGAATGTCCTGGAGGACTCTTTCAAGGGTAGCACTGCTCAGCCCAGTAACTGGCTGTAAACAAGGCACTGGAAGTCCTGACTTCAGGGATTTCATTTAATAAAAACTGGGATTTTTTAAAATAATCCCTTAATCTGAGGTATATCTCACAGTAGCTGTCTGGTCAGTAATAGTTGATGAGGAAGAATGGAGAAGAGACAACTGAGATGGGATATTACTAACATGTCCAAATATTTTAGGGGTGTGTGTCAAGAAGAGGGGAACAGGCTCTTTTCAGTGGTGCCCAGTGATAAGACAAGGGCCAATTGGTACAAACTGGAACACAGAAAGTTCTATTTGGAACATGAGGGAAAATTCTTTACTGTCCTGGTGATAGAGCACCGGAAAAGACTGTCTAGAGAGGGTGTGGAATCTCTTTCTTTAGAGAGATTCAAAACTCACCTGGATGTGATCCTGTGCAACCTGCTTCAAGTGAACCTGCTTGAGCAGGGGGCTTGGACTGGGTGATCTCCAGAGGTCCCTTCCAGCTCCATCTGTTCTGTGATCATCAAGGCCAGGAGCAAAACAGAAGTTAGCTCCATCCCCCCTGAGAGAAGGGTGCAGAATCATGTATTTCTATATACAACCTTCTCCTAGAGATTTCAAGCCTCTGTCAGCCTGAGGGGATAACATCAATTTACACTTCGCACACCACAGGGAACATGCTAAAATCACCTGAGGGAATAATTACAAGTACAAGCCCAACAATGACCCAGGTACACCTGTAAGAAGGGCACACTTTGGCCACACAATTCTTTGTAGTGGAACACTAAAGCCTCTGTATTCTGTACTAATGTTGGGGGATAGCAAATCTACAGCTGCCATTGGCACTCTGCTGCATTGCAGAATTACATCTTCTGTGCATCATTACTTGGGGATGAATATTCAGCTATAGAGAAGACAGCTGGGTGGGCTATTGTGAGACAGGAAATCCTATAGATAGCACAAAGCTCATCTCCACATGCCATTTTCTCCAAAAAACCTTCAAAAGTCAAGTCACAGTGAGAACTCAGACTCGCTGTCAGTCTGATGAGATTTAAATATAAACAGGGATTGATGTAACAGCAGTGCAGGGCCAATGTGTGCACAAGTTCTTATTTTCTTCAGACGATCCATATGGAGATCAGCTCCATATGCTGGTTTTCTAGTCAGCAGCTGTGTCCCAGCTATTGATTAAATTTTAATTAATGGAGCTGAAAAAGAGTGTCGCTGCTTGCAAGTTCAGCTTTTCAGGCTCAAGTTTGGTTCATCGTGCTTATTTCGCTTTTCAGGAGGAACTGCCAACAGAATCATCGCTGTGAGGCTGGAGCAGCATTCCCTGTCAGGCAAGGAGCAGGAGACAGCAGCAGGAGACAACTGACTTCTCCAGGCCTTGAAGTCCAGCCACTCCACTGTCCTCTGATACACTTCATTATTGTTTTATCCTAATGGTACACCAAGTCATTAACAAATTGGGAAGAGCTTTCCATCCCATACCTGAGCTACAGTACAAGCTGTGACGCTGATTTCCTTATGGCATTAACTGTCTGCCCTGTACATTGCTCAGAAATGCGGCCCCAGCTTGACAATAATTACATCTGGCAATTATTAACTCTCCATCTGTGCAGCCTTCCCATGTAGGAGAAGCCTTCCCAGGTAGGAGAAGCCTTCCTTCAGCTTTGAGCACTTTATGATTGTTCTTACTGTAACAGTGAATTGATTCTTCTCAAGGAAAGGCCTTTGAAGTGTGGAGTGCTTTGGGCTGTGTTTACACAGGTGGGAAACAGAGACAATAAATGAAGTCCAAAGGTCACCCAGGATGCAAAGCTGAAGGACTAAACACAGAGATCCCAACACCAGGCTCATTGTTTAAAATGCACAATGAACTCAGTATCCTTGTATATGTGATGTAAAGCAGAATAAAAACAGCAGTGGAAAGAGCTCCCTCCTCTTTTCCTTTTCTTTCATAGGTTTACAACAGCATCCACTCCAACATCCATCCTTGAATGTAAAGTGTGCCCAAGGAGCCTGCTACAGCTCCTTGTGAGGCTGAGGAACAGCTCTCAGGAGCCATGGGAAGGTAAATTATGTTGTAGACACTGATGTTAAAGCACTGAAGTTCATCCATCTCTCCAGCCACTGCCAAGAAGCAAAGCTACTGCAGTCAGAACAGTTCACTCATGCCCCATACCCAAAATCACGGGATTTTATGAGAAACAGAGATTTGCATGGTTGGTGGTTTCAGCCTTATCATGCCAATGAAAACAGCAAACAGGTTTTTGACGTTAGCTCTAGGGTCCTGATTGGTTTTCAAACAAAAATCAAACAGGAATCCCAGTCCCAAGAGTTTTCCTAGCTTGTTTTGTCTCAGCTCAGCATTCATCTTTCCTGCCTGCTCCCAGAAGCACCAGTGGCAGGGATAACCCTTTACCTGGAGAGTCTCAGAACCAAGAATTACAAGTTACTCCTCTGCACAGCACCCTTTGACTACCAACCTGCTACATAAGTGAGGACCCAAACCAGGTTATTTCAGCATTAGTGACAGATTAAGAAGCAAAGACCTCCCTTTCCCAAACTCTGTAAACCCCACATCACTGGGATTTGGTGAGCTCCAAACACCAGTAACACCCACACTATCTCAGATTTGATGGCCTAATTCCTATTCTCAGCATTAAACTCATTTAAGTGATGTAATTCTGCCACTGACAAATCACCCCAAATGAAAAGCCAGATAATGAGATTTTGCAGATTAAGCCCAGGTTTCTCATTATAAAGACTAAGTAGAAACCCATTGGAATCCTCCTTATTTCAGAAGGCAGATGAGGTGAGACACTGAGTTACCACTGCCACACCACACAGTGAGGCTGGGGGTAGGACAACACTCAGACATGAAAGTGTCAGTCCTGTTGAGTTATTGTCTGTTTTAATTTGGGCTCATCTTTAAACCAAGACTTGCTGCACATGCAATAACACAGGTATGTGCAAGTGGTTGGAGAGCGGGTATTTCTCAAGTGTGAGAGGGTCAGGCCCTCACTTCTGATGGAATTGTGGCCAGAGGCAGCACCTCCCTTCCTTAAACACTGGAAACACAAGCCAAGGGAGAGTACTGAACTAATCCTTTCCCCAGAAGGGCTTGAGGAATGTATGAAGCAATCCCAGCGGGGTGACTCAAACCCTAACTGACCATCTGAATTTTCCTCACAATTCACATGCACATAGAGATGTCACCTATTTGGAAAAAAACACCAACTTCAGCAGCCAGTGATCAGTTTTCATACTGTGGAGAGCCTCATTCCTCCTCGGGAAGAGGAGTGTGCTGCCTTCCTCAGGCTCCTTCTGGCCCCAGGAACCTTTCCCTTATTCCTACACATGGTGACACTTGCAACAGGCAAGACCAGAAGACGTTTTTGTTTCGGTCTGTGGGCTTTGGGAAAGTAAATTCATAGCTAAAAATGCATAGCAATGATAAGAATGGCTGTAACAATGAGAACCAATAGGCAAAGTTAAAAATCTGGAAGTGGTGTCCCAAGCTGATGGAAGAGAAGTCACATCTGCTCAGTAAAGTTTGCAGCTATTTTTGTGTGGCTTTGCTTAAGCTAAACGATGGCTGAATCCACATGTTTATCCTGGCTTTGCTCTGCAGCCAAGTTTCCTATTTCCATAGGAGAAGCTCTGCTCAGCTCACCACTAATATTTGCCCTGGAATTTCAGCAAAAGGCCCTTGAACTCCCTAGTGCTGTCTCTGATGCAAAAAGAACTCAGCAATTTGTTAGTGTTTACACATTCTTAAGAAAATGTTACTAATATTTTCCTAATGTGAATGATCTTGCATGTTTCTTGGAGAAATATTTCAGCTAAAATTGTTGCGTTAAAAATCAAACTAAGTAGGTTTGAAATTGAGGTGCAGATCACTTCTATTTAAGTTTTAATAGATCAATTCTATTTAAGTCTTTTTAAGAATATTGAGATAATTTTAGAATTATCTCAATATAGTTAAGATGCTGTAAACATTTGCTAAAACGCATTAATTTTTTTTTGCCTGTTGCTCCACCTGCTTTTCTTATTTTGTCTCTTTTTTACTTTCAGTGCGGAATTACTGTGCTGCCACGAGTTTCCACTTAACCACCAACTAATGCAGCAATTTAATTGTGGAGTTTAATTTTACCCTGTACACTCCAAGTGTAAATATTTATTTCAACATGGGGATAATTCTAAACAGAGCTAGTTCAGAATAAAAGCTACTTACGTTAAAATATCTGCCAGATTAAGCTTCTAGGCAATGTTTACGCCATCCTGAAAGTGCTGTGTGGAGAATCCCAAGCTGGAACTGGAGGTAGGTGGTGGAAGAGAAGCCAGTTAGGTTGGTCTGCTGGGCTTTGCTCCTGTAACTGGGAATTGTTTCTGGAATTCACTGGTGTTGGTGCTGTACTGTGCCAGACACAAACAGCCTGGTTTGAACCAGTCCTGGGCTTCCTCAAGACAGAGCTGCACAGCATTATCACATCATTAGTGGCATCAGGAGAGCAGGGATCTTTCTGCAAGAAAATGCTCCATCATTTAAAAAATAGACAACATCCTTCTATTCACAGCAGGTAATTTATAAGTGCTACTTTATAAAAAAATATTGGTTATACCATTTCCAGCTCTACGAAATGAACCATGTGAAATGTGAACTAATTTAATTGTTTTGACACAAACTTCTTGCCCAGATGCTGGTTTTGAATCTGACTTGTTCTCTGAGCCATTACCTGTGGCACTGACCTTGAGTGCAGTATGTGAGCATTGCTGCATTTTTTTTGCTCCTTCATTATTAACAGCTGTACATGACTTTGACCTCTCAGTGCCTAAGAAGCTCAACATTTAGAAACTCTGGATTATTAAGAGATGCATTACTGTGCCTGCAAGTGACAATGCAAGTTCTGTTACAATGATCTCATCTGCAGCCTGTGTGAATTAAATATATATTGATTTATGTGTCTGAATGCCCATAAATCTGCACAATGATAACTGCAGAGGAAGAACAAGGGAAAAAATACAGCCTGTCTACAAAGAAGATTTATACCCAGCCCATTTTTCTACCTTAAGCTTCAGTTTTAACAGCTACCTTGCAATTATTCTTAATATTAATCTTGGCCACGCTGAAGGCAAAGATTCTCCCTGATTGCAGTGGGGTCAGGTTTGCACTCAGTTTTTGCTAGTATAAGTCAATTACAATGTGAAAGTGCACTTGGGACATACTAAAAATCTTGTGAATTCTGGTCTGCATTCTCAGTGAAACTCAACTTTCAGAAGAAACCAAAACTCATCCTCCATTTGAATTTGAAGGGTTGGAAGATATTTCCCAGGTTTTTTAATGACAAGGAAGTGTGTAATAATTCATTGCTGTACACAAGATTAAGCTGGGCATTTCACAGAATTACAGATAATAGTGCCATAACATTCTTTGCCCATCAGTGATGAAATCAAATTACCTATGAAGGCCTGGTCACTTGGGGGAAAAAGACAATCTGGACATCCCACATCTACATCTGTAACCTATTCTCAGAATTATAGAATCATTTAGGTTAGAAAAGCCCTTCAAGATCATTGAGTCCAACTGTAAACCAGACTCTGCCACGTCCACCATTAAGTGCCACATCCAGAGACATCCAATGGACTGGTTTAGGACTACAGGGACAGGTTAGAAGTTCTGTGCTATGAAAAGCATCCTGCCATGAGGCTGAAATGTGTGAACTCTGAATTTTTGAAGACTTACTCCCTCTGAGAATCACAGAATGGCTTAAGTTGGACAGGACCTTAAAGCCCATCCAGTTCCACCCCCCTGCCGTGGGCAGGGACACCTTCCACCATCCCAGGTTGCTCAGAGCCCCATCCAGCCTGGCCTTGGACACTGCCAGGGATGGGGCAGCCACAGCAGTTGTGTAATAGATGAAGTGGGAAAAAAATCCCCTTGGAAATATCTTCCCCTCCCTGTCAGGAATCCTCTTCAACATTTTAAAAGTTACCAATCCTTATCACGAAATCTGGAACACCAGAAAAGTGCCCATGGTGAGAAGGTCTACCAGAATGACTAAATACTTGGTTTAAACGCAGCAAAGATGGAGAGAGAGAGAAGAGCAAACAATCCATCCCCTTTTGCTTTACCCCAAAGAAGCTGAGCGAGCAGCATGCCACACACTCATACAAGTGTCTTGCTTGCAGCATGGGATAGAATTGTGTTTTAGATTATTTATGTAAGTAGTTGTCCTGACTATCTGCCACCCTCTCCCCCTCCCCCTTTTTTTGGTGAAAAACGTATGTTTCTTGCAGCTGCATCTGGTGTTTCATTCCATTTGATCTTCCCGTTTATCTGCCAGCTCCCACAACAAGGGAGTGTTTCCCATGGCTCTTTACCAAAGCAACTGTAGGAATCCTGCAATAATGACCTTTGATTTCTAAGATACACAACACGTGTCTTTATATTGGAAACTTCACATTCCTTACAGAACTTGGATACAAAATAGCTAAAAATTACCACAGGAGACTAAATACATTGTTTTGGTTTTTTTTTAAAGACAGTCTAGGAGCAGGCAGTAAATTATTGTAATAACCCACAGGCAAGCAGGCCTGAAAACTGTTGTGATTTAAAAAGTTCTAAAGCTGGGGGTTCATAAAGGAGCACTGTCATAAAGACCTAAGTGGTCACGAGCATCAGAGGGACAGAAGGTAAGAAACAAGTCTTGGCTGGCTCCTCCAGCTCCAGAGGCAGCAATCCACAAATCAAACAGAAACCTGCAAATGAAGCCAGCAGGAGCCCAAAAGAGAAGCAGCTCTTCCTGCAGCAATTGTCTCAGGAGTCAGCTGTGTCCAGTGCTGCCCCCAGCAGAACGAGCATCCTGAGCACCAGAGGGGCTGGAACACAAATTCCATGGAGAATGAGGCGCAGGCAGCCCAGAGCTGTTCAGAACAAATCTTGAGAAGCTGATTGTAGCTTGCTGAAACAACACTGAGCTCACCTGCCAGAGATGATAAGGGATTTATCATCTCTTCAATGATAATGAAAACAGATGATACCGGAACTGCATTTGCAAAAAATACAAAACCCCAAAAACTTAAAATTCTTAAAGACTTGGCAAGTCAAATGTATATAAAGCACAAGGGAAGAGGAGGGGCAGACACTGATCTTTCCTCTCTGGTGACCAGCGACAAGACTCAGGGGAATGGAGCTGTGCATATATCTGTAGGGAACAGAATTAATTATTTTGGGGGGAAAATAAGGAACTCTGTAGTGGACAGGTAGGGAAAATTTTGGAGACAACATTTGACAAAATCTTTGGGGTAGAGAATGAACACTTCCAGGGAAAGATGAGGTGATGAATAGTGGGCATGCAGGGAAAGTTGTGGGGGTAAATCTTGAGAAAAGCTCCATTAAATAAATATTTTGAAGTAAAAATGAGGGAATCAGTGGTGGAAAAGTAGGGGAATTTTTTCTTTTACATAATTATTGTGGATAATTGGGGAAAATATTCGGGATAAAGAAATGCACTAGGAAAGCTTCATGTTCCCAAGGAAATGTTTTAGGGATATACAGCTTCTGAACTGCACAAATAAGTCAGGCTCCCACAGAAACCTTCCAAAGCTGGAAGGGACAGGGAAGAGAATTCCAAGAGTGGTGTGGGGAATGTTCTCTCAGGTCTGACCACTGAGGTTGGAATGACTTAAATACATTCCTTGTNAATGACTTAAAAACATTCCTTGTCCCTCTCTTGTTCCCAGCCCAGGTCTAAGCTGCTGTTCCCTGGGTGGCTGCAGTTCCCTGGATGTGGAGAGAGGAGGTCTCTGCTGGAGAGTGGGAGAAATGTCCCTGCTGGTTGCTGGGTCCTTGGTGGGCAGAGAACTCTGAGCTCTTGGCAAGATGGGTTTGAGAGTTATACCTACCTCCTTCTTAATGAGTTGTTTTAATTAGTCATCAGCAGGGACCACTTTTAGCCAGCTTTAGTAGGAATCTTCCCAGATTTCTGATCTTCACAAGAGGAGATTGACAAGGCTTGGGAACTAAACAGTCCTGAGAATTTTCTGATAACATCTCCATGTTTGACAGCTCATCCTTGTGCTGAAAGGATCCCTCTTCCTTCCCTTCAGACAATTCCAAGGCTCACTGCTCCCATCTGAGAACAGTCCCCAGTCTGGATCTTCTCACGAAGTATCCCATGGGGTACAAATTTAGCAATTAATTCTTTGCACCCCTGCCCGGTTCTAATTTCAAAGAATTTGGTGTCTGCCTTACCCAGCTGGAGTCTGGTTCCAGCTCTGTTCTTACTGCTGCTGCTTTCTATTTCCCATGAATTCCACCAACAGAGTGACAGTGTTTTCCACCTCCTCCAGGATTCCCTCTGTTGGATTTGGTTGCTGGAAGAATATCAAAACCTGGGCCCGCAGGGCTTATTTTTTTTCATTCCCCATACGTGGATTTGTTAATTTCCAAATATTATCTCTTCCCAACAAAGCACTGGACATCCAAGGAATATAGAAATGGATGTGTTAATCACTGGTTACTCCTCTGGAATGTCAGAGCTTGGAAAAATGGGCAGTTGGGGCTTTTCCTGGTGGTACCTGTGATGTGTATTTTATCTAAGAGTCCCTCCCCTGTATCCACCAAAAATCCACCTGTTCATTCCCTAGCTGATCCCTCCCTCTTTTTCTTTATCCAACAGGATTTTAACAGGTGAATATTCCCCTCTGGAATAGCACCTTTCAATCCAAACCTAATAGCAAACAAATAATTTCCTTTGACCTTCCTTATTGGGATTTCACCAAGAGCTGGTGGATGGAAAATGATCCTCTCCTGGCCCCTGCTGGATTCCTGGAGCAGGGATTCTTTCCCTCTTTCCCCCCTCCCCTTTTCAGGCTTTATTCCACAGCTTTTGCTTCCAAGGCCTGGATCCTTTCCCTTACTCCAGGAGCTCCCAGGAGTTCCACACCTCTTCTCTTCCACCCTGATCATTTCTCCAGGAATGGATCTGTGCATTTCAATTCCCTTCTCTTTCCTCCAACAATTCCCACCAATCCAGACCTAAAGCTGACACAAGGAGAGCTTGGTGCCCACAAGTCCAAATGCAGCCCCTGTCATCCCTAAAGAGAACTCCAAACACACAATCCTGGAAAATTAGCATTAATTCAAACTTAACATTTAGGACACAACAAATACTTCAAAATACCCAATGCCTGTTGCCTTCAACTCCCAGGGGTTTTTGCTTTCAACTCACATGGATTTGGGGATCAAGGGATTTCCCTGAAAAAACCTTTACAGTGCATGCTGGAATGCCCAATCCTATGAATCCAGGGAGTGTTAAAAGCCTTGTCCAACCTGGGCCACCATAATTTTTTGCCAAATATCCCCCAAACCCTTGGGATAACAGAACCCTCTGGTACTGCATTTTTACTGTTGGAAAGCCAGGAATTATTTTATTATCCTACCTCATTTTTGAGTTGTTTTAATTAGTCATCAGCAGGGACCACTTTTAGCCAGCTTTAGCTAAGTTTCACAGATTTATTGTTGTTTTCTTCATGAAATTGCCAAAGCCTTAAGTTTGCTAAATTAACCCTGAAAAGCTTCAATGAGCAAATCCTGAGGGAATTGGGGATTTGGTATCTTGGATCTTATGGCCCTTCAAGGACATGCTGGGTTTACCCACTGATTTTGGTGCCAAGGGAAACTCCAAGTTAAGAATAATCAAAATATGAATCAGTTCTCATGAAACTCAGCTTTCCAAAACTTTATTCAGGATAAAAAAGGATGGGAATGACCTTGGCAAATACAATAATGAAAAAAAATCTCTGCATATCCCACAGTGATACAGACCAGCAGCAAGATCATGTCTCTCATATTTCTGCTTTTTACCTTCCAGAAAAGGGACTAAAACTTGAAAAATGGAGTAGTATTTCAACTTTGGAGCATAGTATTAAAGAACAAGTTTCATAAGCACACATCAAAAATCCAAGACTTGAGGCAAACATCAAATTAATAAAATTAATAACAATATTATCTAGTTGAGGTTCCTTAAATTAACTGTATCTTTGCCTTTTAATTCTTGCTGAAAAATGAACCTTTTAAATACACAGAACCCACCTGTTATGCGGGCACAAAAGAAAACACAGTGAGTTATAACCTCAAATCCCTACCCAATCTTTACAAATTGCTATTGTACACTGACACCTGTAGCTACCTCAGCACCCACAGTACTTCATACATGACTAAATATCCTTTCAGTCACTCTGATGTCATCACCAGATCAAGGTTTTGAGTTGCCTAGACTCCTTGCAGGACACCTCTAACCTCAGCAGCATCTCTGCTAGTCAGAAGCAGAAGGCTGGGCATGCAAAATGTCTACTGTGTACTAAAAACTAGGTAAAAGGCTGCTGTAAGAAAAGGATATTACAAAAAATAAAAATTGAAGCTGTAGTAAACAGCTTCTAGGAAACAGTTTTAGACTCAGCGAGACATTTGAATTTGCTGTCAGTTTGGTGATTTAAGGCTGTTCCCACGCATCCTTACCAAGCAAACCCTGATCAGGACACGGAGGTGATCGGGTGCTACTGCACCCAGAGCAGGGCTGCCTGCCAAAACCCTCCTGGCAATGAAACCTGGGCTCCCTTCAGTCCAAATCCATCTCTGGGAGAAAATTAACAAGAAAATCTCATCCAGTTTTCACTCAGCATTTTTTTCACTGCACAGGACATGCAGAAGAACTGCTTTTATACTCCTATGCCATCATCCAGTACTTAGGAGTAAACACAAAATTAAGATTTTTTTTTTTTTTTCAGTATCCCACACATTATCAAGCAGAAAATTCAAGGTACTTGTGAAACAGTACCCAAAGCCACCTTCTGTAGTTTCTTTCATTGCCCAGGGACAAGAACTGTGACCAGATGGAAAAGTGTTTGCACTTAAGAGAGGCTATTCCAAAATACAAAGGAAATGCATTTTTTATCACTGCCTACCTCTCTGTTTTGATTAACGAGGCAGCTGCAACATCTACTGTCACAAGTGGTTAACTGGCATCCTTCAACTCAACAAGCATTTTTAAACTGATGTTGCAAAGGTTATGGATACAAGGCAAACACTCCTGGCCCTCAGAGCTCTTGTAAGGATTACAATTTGGCATAAGCAAGGTGAATAATCCAACACTTTTCATTGTTTTCATAGTTCATACTGAATAAAATCCTGGGTATACACAGTGTTAGGAAGTAGGATATTACTGCCACTTGATTACAGCACTAAGAAAAAGCATAAATGAGTGTGTGCTGCCCTGAGCAGCTGCACTGTCCTCCCTGGACATGGGGCACACAACACAGAGCACGAGGCATCACCACCTCTCCACACACAGTTATGTGTCTTTAGCACAGTTATGTGTCTTACTTGCCAGAGAGTCTGAAAATATGAAGCATTTTTAATGTAAATATATTTTCCCAGCACTGTGCATTAGCCACCTCTGTAACTTTGTCCTGTTCCCCATTAAATGGTTGTTTTTTTCTTCCCTTCTACACAAGATCCCTGAATGACAGTTGTGTTTAGAAGGAGAACCGCATGTCCTTGGCATAGCCCAGTTTGTCCAGGTTGGGAATGCAAGCATACTGGATCATTGGAGGAGGTCCACACATGAGGATCAGAACATCATTCTGAGGTGGGGGCAGGTGGTCTCTGATCATGTCTTGGTTCACAAATCCTTGGCTGTAATCCCAATCTGTTAAAAAAAATGAAAGTAGGGCAAGGGGAATGAGGTTAAGAGGAGGAAAAGAGAGATACAAGTCACTTCACAAAGGAGAAATCCTGCTGATGAAGTTGTTCCCAGCTGGAACACTTACAGTAACAGCCTGCTTTACTGAGGTTCAGGTTTAACCATCACATCCCCAGGCCTGGATGCAGAACAAACTTTTGCTAACCCAAACTTTTGGGCACCGTAAGACTGACACCTTTTTTTTATCCCAGTTTTGGTCAGGCTTCATATATGACAGTGAAAGTCTGCAGAACAGTCTTAAGGTGGTCCAAAGAGGAACTTTTATCCCAACTGCAAAGATTAGTTCACAACTTTCCCAAAGAAGGAATGGTGATCAGAAATTCCAGGAGAACACTAATTTCCAGTGGATAACACAACAGCAACAGACTGTGGGGAGGGCAAGACCCTTCCCTCAATGTACCAGAGGTGTATTCTTGGTCACAAGGAAGAGGAGGTATATGGCTTTTCCTTCTCTGCCCCAAACTCCCACTGAATATGAGTGTGAATCTATCCTGATGTGGGTGGGCATGACAAGGAATGGTAAGGAAGGAAAACCACAAGGAATGACACCATTTAGCCTTCTCTTCCTCAAGCTTGTTCAGCAAGCTCAGGCAGGGATCTATATGCCTGTGAGCTACACAGTGCCTCTGGCACTGCAGCTGCCTCAGGGCAGACTCCAAACACAAGGATAACATGTTATATTTATGTCTGTGGGAAAAGAGAAAAGAAGGTCACCCTCCACAGGAGACAATGGTAAATATTCAGGTGTAGCCACAGGAGGAACACTGCCCTGCCACTAGCCTGAGGTGAGCTTTGGAAACACTTCTCTGCTTACAGCTGAGCCTGTGTGCATCCCTGCATGGACAATGATGCCACCAGATGCACTCAGACATTCACTAAAGCAAGAAATGAACCATGAAGCTCAGAAATACAGACATGACATAGCATGTCTCCTGTAAAGCACATGAATTCTCATGAGTTTCACATGAAGTGGCATTTCAGCTCTTACTTTCAGGTGCTGTGTCCAGCGTGTACCAACACTTGAAGCGATTGGGATTCTGAGCCTGGATCTCATCGAGCTCAGAACGTAACAGGATATCCTTCTCAGTCTGCAGAACAAGGAAAACAGTGATCACACCCTGCATGTGAGTGCAGCCCTCAGATGGCCACAGAGCAGCAGCCTCTGCACAGCCCTGAGAGATGGAAGAGATGATTCAACTCCATTTTAAAGGCTGAAGAGGCCAAACCCAAGTTATTTCCACGCCTAGCCCATGGCAGAGCTAATAAAAGACTCATAAGTTTCTCAAATCCTGACCATGCAATGCCTTCCTTCTAAAAATAAAACAAAGCAGAACCATCACTTAATAGGGAATCAGAAGAATAAAGCCTTTTTTAGCACTATTACATCAAAAAACTAATTGTGACTGCACAGAAATATCTCCCTACCCCTTCATACTGTGCCATCCAGACAGGGAAATGGCCAGTTTTTTTCACCTTTGCCAATTCAAGTATCATCAGCACTGCCATATGGAGACTGCTTGGCTTTTAAAAAGCATGTGGAATGAACAACCAAAAGGGTATCAAGTTCTGGTTGGAACAATAAACATTACTCAGGGTATCAAGTTTGGCTCCTCCTGATGCAGCATCACTGAAGGCCAAAGGAAAGCCTTATTTCCCTGAGAGCAGCTGCAGTCTGGGCAGGAAGGAAAAGGGTAGGGACTGAAAGTGCTGCCATCCCCTGCAGCCATAGTAATTTGGCACAGAGGTCACCACTAAGTCCATAACTGTGGGGTAAGGAGGAATGTGCAGCATCTATTCCAGAGAAGGTGCTATTCCTGGATCTGCAGCTGTGGGTGCTCCAGAAAAAACTCCTACTGGCTCTGGCCAACTCAAAGTGTGCCAGCCAGAAGCACAGTAGGAGCCCATGTACATTGTTTTAAACACTTTAAAATATTTTTAAAAACTGCTTTCTATTTGTGGAGTTACTGGGTGCAAGGACTCTTTAAAGCCAGGGAGTGATGTTTCCATAGGATGTTGCTAACAGGCAGGGAACTGTTCCCCAGGCTCTCCCTCCTAGCTGCAGTGGGTTTCCCATGCTACAAAAGCAGCTCCAGCCCTGTGTTACTCATTCTGAATCATTCCTAGCAAATCCTGGCCCTCCTGCCCTGATACCATTGCACTATATCCCACATCCAAGGGCTCCAGCCAGCAGCAGAGAGCACTGGCAAGGCTCCTCAGAACAGGGAATCTCAGCAGTTGGATCGTAGCTCCTGGGCAGGAAAACCTCAGGTTATAGCTCAGGTATCACAGAACTGCCTGGGTTGGAAGGGACCTTAAAGTCCATCCAGTTGCATCCCCCAGCTTGCTCAGAGCCCCATCCAGCCTGGCCTTGGACACTTCCAGGGACCCAGGGGCAATCACAGCTGCTCTGGGCAAACCTGTGCCACAGCCTCAGCACCCACACAGAGAATTTCTTCTTCATATCCCATCTAAACCTCCTCTCTGTCAGTCTGAAGCCATTGCCCCTTGTCCTGTCACTCCAGGCCCTTGTCAAGAGTCTTTCTGCATCTTTCTTGTAGGCCTAGATATGGCACAAATGAAACAAGCAGACAACTGAATATGAGAAGAAAAATAGAGCAGAACCTAAAGAAGCTAAAACCACAAGCATGAAGTGAAGCTCATCACCAATAATGACTCATAATCCAGACACAAATATTCATTAGAGGGAGAAATTAAAAAGCAGAAAGATTTACAGCAGAAGAACATCAGGTAAAGAAGGGATGTTGCCCAGCAGCACACCAATATCTGGGTTATCCAAGAAATCTCTCTTGCAAGGATTCCATGGATGAGAGAGCCTCCCTCTGGCCAGCATGCAGGATGCCACACCTCAAGGAGCAAGAGAAGCACATGAAAAACTGACAGAGGGGATGGAAATGAAAGTAGACAGCCAAGAAGAATCATAGCTCTGTAACTGAGGGACCTGCTGGAGACCACAGTTAGATTTAGCCTCACCCAAGATGTCCTCAGACAGAAAGATTCCACAAATGCTGCTGCAAAGCTGGGAGTTAAAATTGCTGGAGCAGACAAATGTCCGTCCACCCCTTTCATGTTTCCACTAAGAAGGACAGCTCTGAAAGTCTGCCCAAAATATAAACAACTTGCACAAAGGAATGGAGGAGTTTAACATTCATAAACTGGATTAGAAATTGAGCAATGAGTCACAGGAAGGCAAACATTAGCAAACATTTCTGTAGTAATGCTAAACCCTCAATTTATCACAGCGCTTTTATATGGGAGGTTTACAACATTTCAGTCACTTTTCCCCTCAGAGTTTGTATCTCTGTGATTTCATTTGCTGAGTGGAGTCCTGCTAGGTAAGTAAAACACTACAAACAGAAAAAAGACAGAATTACCTGATTAGCAAACAGCAGCTGGCAAATGGTGGGGTCATCTTTGTCCTTTATGATTGCTCGAATGATCTGCAGCATAGGTGTTATCCCTGGTAGAGAGAGACAGGTCAGTGATGGGAGGATGGGGAGTAATAGAAGGGACAAGTGGGAAAATGTGAGCAAATGCATCTACCAGCTGCCAGAAACCACAGATGAATCCTTACAGATACCTACCAGTCCCCCCTGCAATCATCCCCACGTATTTCACTGTCTTGGTAACTGGTTCAGCTTTCTTTTCTGGCCGAATATCAAACCTGCCTGAAGGGAGAAAGAGATGGAAAACACTGAAGCAAGCAGGAAACACCTCCTGTTATCCCTTTCCAGCACATCCTGCTAAACTGGCTTCATTTCAGCCCTTCTTTCCCAGAGAACAGAAAAGGTGAAGAGGTCCTAAATTAAAGCAATCATGAAAGATGATTTTAAGATATGAGATGGTAACATCAGACACTGACATGGGTTATGACTTATCCCTGACCACAGCCTACATACACACCACCTGTATTTCAATTTGCTCACATCCCATACCCCCACTGACATGCACAACCCCAGATTCTGGAAACAGTTCTACACTAAGGAATTAATCTGCTCAGAAAGTTTATTTCCCCTGAACAAATTATTTTAAGGAAAAACATAAAATATGCAGAATGGTGGGTTTAAAAATTTTTCTCTTTTTGAGCTGATTTGCCTGTTTCAGCCAAACACAGGAGTCTGAAACTCCCCAAAATGCTGTGTTGTATTCACAGCTCTCTTCATCCAGGATAACATGAATGCTACATACAAAGCTCTGGAAAACCACATGTCAGAGCTCTTCTTCACACAAAACTGCCAGAAGGTTATTGTGACACATTTGTGGCTGCATTATACTAACATGAGATATTTTACATTGACATAAAGGAAATGCCTACTCATAAAGTTCATTTTTACTTGGGAAATTAGCAGTGGAAAGTGCAAACACCCAATGTTTTTGTGAGTGTATAAACTATGTCCATATAAGCATGGAAAAAACTCATCCCTTACTTGAGAACAGCATCAATAAAAAGCACTTCTATGGTAGTAAGACATTTTTGCTGTACTGTTCTCTCTGGGTAAATTCTATCTTCCAAACCAGCCTTGCCTTTTCCTTTGTACACAAGGAGGCCACTTGGTCCTCTGAAGTCAATGGTGTCCCCTATTTTCAGGCTGTCCAAGTATTGAGACATCTTCCCCCCATCAGGAAACTTGGGATGAACACCTCTGAAGTAGACCTGTTTAAAACATTAACAAAGCAATTCAATCTCACAGCTCAGAGAAGAGCATTGCCCTTCAAATTTTTAGGTACAAATACTCCTCATGCAGAGCACACAATTACTCAATAAAGAAATGCAACATCTGACTGACAAATGGTCAAAATGCCACTCCTGCCCCAATTTTTGGACAGAGACTGGTGATTTCTCCACTGTAGTTCTGCAACACCGAAAATATTGATAATAATCAACACGATTTACACCCAAGTTTAAAAGGGGCTCGAAGAAGAAAGAAAAAACCCAAAACACTGTGATTCCAAAGAGCAAAATTTTAAGAGGAAATCCAGTACAGATATTCATAATTTAAAATCTCAACAGCTTTAATGATAGGTAGTCTAGTTACCAAGAAGCAAAATGAAAGTACATTATTACAAGAGTTAAAATCACATTCTTAGCAATTAAATCAATCATTTCTACTGCCTGGATCAGTCATGATAATGACCACCACTCTCAGTGATCATAATGACCAAATTCCATTAACTTCAGAAGCAGCTGCTCATTCAGGCAAGATTAATTCCTTATTCCAGGAGAATTAAAAAGCATATTAACATCTGCAGGTGTACACAGAGGTTGGAAAATGATGCGGCATCTCATGAGACACCCTCACTAAAGAAGAGCCTGCAAAATGCCATGTGGACTGTAAGTAATGGCACATTCCTGAAGAGAAGCCAGCACACCAAATTTCACATAAACCCACTGCAAAGGTGGCTCAGAAGTTGCCCAGCCTGGGAACAGAGCATGACATTCTCACCTTGACAACAAGATCCACAAAGCCCTTGTCATCATCACTGGAAACTGGAGTGTAAGGTCTGACAACCAGAGCTCCATCAATCCGTGCAGACAGGTAGATGTGCTGCCCTGTTGCAGGGGAAAAAAGAAACAAAACTAGTTTTATTTCAAAAGATTTTTCTTTCAGTGGATGTGCTGAGTTGGCATGGGCTGAAATGCAGCCTCAAAGCTCTAACTACCTTATTTTGGGGCATCACCTCAGCCTTTTTTATTTTCCTGACACTGTGACACCTTGCCAGAGTTGTTAGCCATGCACAGATCTACCTGGAAGGCTAGACAACTCCACTGCTAATTCTGTGTGTCAATCATAACTTCATGCATTTACATTTACCAAAGAACTGTACCTGAGATGTTTCAAAAGATGGGATTTGTCTCTTCTGTACAGACAAATAAAAGGGACACAGGAGGGGAAAACTGTCTAATGCTGTTCACACATCTTTATTAATGTATTAGTTGTAAACTGCCACAGTTTAGTTAAAATTGAGTTTGCAACTGTTCTTGCTTTCACCACAGATCCCTCAATCTTCCAGCAGCTCTCCAGCTGTGTTTGCTAAGGCTACCTAGACACAAAGCAGTTTTCTAACCCTGCTATTACTCCAGCTTAACATGGCAATGCAGCAACCATGTTTCCATCTGTCACACATCCTCTCCGCTCTCTACAACAATTTCTCTTCTCAATGTCTACATATTTTTTCTGAAAAAAACAAAAACAAAACAAACAAACAAACAAACAAACAAAACCCAAACAAGAAAAGAACTAACTTCTATGGAAGGTTTTCCTATAAAATTCCAGCATTCTGAAGATACCCAAGTGAAGATTAACCAGAAGGGGAGGGACAGGTTTTGAGTTTTGGGTTTTTTTTTTTTTTTTAATCACCATTAGGTCAACAGAACAAAGCATCTCCAGTGATGGCACAGCTCCTCTGCCTGTTATGGGAACACAAAGAAGGGATTCTACCAGGAGCTGGTTTGCAAATGATCATAATGACCATACTACATTAGCTCCAGCAGCAGCTGACCCTGCAGGCATGGTTAATTCCTTACTTCAGAAGGATTACAAAATGCCAGGTGAAGGAAGAGGTGCTACCTGGTGACTTGGGGAATGAACAACCATAACTCACCTGAAGCTGTACATGGACATCATATTTCATTAACCCTCCCAGCAAAACCTACAGACATCCTGCTAGGGCAGACCTGGAGGGATCTGCAGCAGGGAGCTCCTGCTCCTTCTCTAGGGCAGAAGGGGCTGCAGGCACAGATCCAGAAACCCCTGGTGACCAGTGCAGACTGTCAGCTTGGACAGAGGGGCTGCTGCTGGGGCACACCTCACAAGAACTGGTACAAAGCAGGAAAGGTGCCCCTCCCAGAGAGAAAACGTGCCTTATGCTCTCACCTGTTAGAGCTTTACCCCACCCTGACAGGATGCAAGTTGGCAGCCTCTACATGGGGCCATATACAACCCTCTCTCTCAGAGTGAACCTTTCAGTGTTTTTGGTGATAAAAGGCAAATGCTGGTGCTGGACTAAACAGTGTCTGCCACCCAGCTGCAGCCCTGCTGCTCCCAGCTGCTTTTCCACCCTCTGCAGCTTTCAGCTCTCTCTGCTTCCCAAGTCTCACCCTACAAAACACTCCTCAATGTCCATTTTGGGCAAGCCAGGGAAAGGAGCTTTGCTTTCATGGCTACTAAAAAGATCAAGAGATTTTTAACACCCCAAACAAGATGGAACTTAACACCTGGAAAAGGTGCGGTTTTCAACCACAAAGCACAGGAGCCAGGGATCACTGCAGCAGCTCATTTAAGGGGAAGTCCTATTAAACACAAGTCACAATTAAATGCTCTTTATACAAGCAGGAGAAAACAATGGCACTAAGCTGTTATGGAAGGCACCAGACCACGTGGCAGGGCCTTTGGAAACAGCTACCCCCGGGTGATTCAAAAGTTCCATGACATTCAGAAGTGAGTAGATCATCTAGTAAACCACACTTGTTAGAGGAGAAGTGGATGAGAGTGGTGCCTTAGGGCAGGAAAAGGGACTGCAGGGATTCAGCCCTATAGGAATAATACATGCTGGAAAGCTGAGACTGGAAAAGTACAAGTGAAGACCTGTGTTTGTTCCTACTCTCTCCACAGAAACAAGCTGGATGTTCACTCACATACACTGCATTTCAGAGCCTGCAGATTACTCACAGCACGAGGATAATCTTGCAGAGCTTTCAGTAACAGCTCCAGCCACATGAGCAGCATTCCAAATTCAAAACATAGGGAAAACCCACCCCCCACAATCTCTTATACTGTAATTAATGCAAGCAAGACTTGAATTCTTCATAAGGAACATACCTAGAGGGAGACCCAGAACGTGCTCCATGGAAGGGAGAGCAAATCGAAATCTCCTTGTGTCATGACTAACTTCCTGAAAGAAGAAAATCAAAAGAACAGTCAGCTCTTTTGTTGGGATTTAATGTTTGTGATTTCACTTCTAAAACAAAGCAAGTCTGGCATCCTGCAGGATTAAGAATTAATGATACTTAACAATACTTGTGTGCAGATTAAAACTAAGTGATAACTTTCCAAATATTACAGACATTTACATGGCCTTCTCTGCCTGACAGCAGGACTTGTGTTCCTTAGCTCAGCCAGTGGTGCACATTTTGGGAATTTCTGCTGATGTGCTCCAAAACACAAGACACACGTGACTCTGAGTTTGATCATTTCTAAGCAGCATTCCTCACTGTAAACTGTTTGGAAACAAGCTGCTTGCAGAACTCAGTTATACCACACAAAGAGCTTTTATAAAGAAGTCCTTTCCTCCAGACAAAAGTATCCACCCTGCTGGGACATCACCCAAGCCTTCAGAAGCTGTAAACACTTCACAGTGCCTGTGGAGAGGTCATGCTCAGCACTGCACACGCACCTACCTCCTTATCAATCAGCCTCAGTGCATACTTCACTTCTGGGTCCTTCAGGGTAATTGCAGGCTGGGGATTCCTGAAAAGCCTCATGAAGGTGCTGTAGATCAGCCATATTGGGTATGTCACAACCTGACGCAACTGCAGCAGCACAGAAACAGCATTAGACACAAATGCAGAATGAGAGCGAGTTATTTAGGTGACAAGGAATAGGGTACTATGCCAGGGCAATCTAATCACCAAAAAGAACATGTTTATTTGAGCAGGAAGAGGAAGCATTATTTTAATAAAAAAAGAAAATCCCAAACAGATTGGCTTTATGAAGAATTGGTATCACTCCTGTGTTGAGGCACTGGGGTTGCCATGCTGGTAGCTGGACACAAAATGAGGCTGTCACAGCTCCATATCCCCAGGTCTCCTGAATCCCCATCTCCAGCAGGCACACAGACACATGTCACACATGTCCAAATACATACAGAATCACAGAATATCCTGAGTTGGGAGGGGCCCTTCAGGATCATCCAGTCCAACCCCTAGCCTTGCACAGGACACCCCAACAATCTCACCCTGTGCCTGAGAACATTGTCCAAATGTTTGTTGCACTCTGCCAGGCTTGGGGCTGTGACCATTTCTTGGGGAGTTCCACTGCCCAGCCACCCTTTGGGGGAAGAACCTTTTCCTAATATCTGACCTAAACATGTGGCTGACCACACTGATCAACAAAGCCAAACACACACACAGAGCACAGATGGGCTCATCCTGCTCCCCTCCCCACCGATAGGGATGAAGGTCCACGAGTGGAATTCCATACACACACACGTACAAGGTGGATCCCCCAGCAGCTGGCTTTGCCCTGGCAGAGTGTGCCCACTCTCCAGGCTCCCCAGCTGCTGCCACCTGGACACAGGGGCCACTGTTGCAGACCCCCCTTCACAGGCCACCCCACACGTTGCAGACACCCTGTCATTTGGGCTCTTGCACTTGCCCACAGACCCCATGCTCTCCGTGGCAGCTGAGCAGGGCTTTGCCAGCCATGCCACGCTGCTGCTGGCAGCATGCACACACCCTCCAGCTCAGAGTTTGGGTGCAGGCACTGGTGCTTCCACCACCACAGAGACCCATGCATGCAGAGCAGCACCCTTTCCCTGAGAAAGCAAGGGACAGCCCTTCTTGCTGCTTTACCATCATTTTCCCCACATCTGAAGCCCTACAAGACAGAACAATTATGCTCTAACACCACACCACATTCTTCACATTGGGGCAGGAGAATAAACTGCACAACTACTTATGAAAATCCTCTCTGACTCAGTAACTTACTATTCAACACTTCAAAAGGGGAGAGGGGAAAAGCATGACTACAGCATGCCTGCTTCGCTTTCACTTTCATTTTATTTTAAAGGGACCTGAACACTATTTCAGAATGGCATTTCTGCAACCGTGACAGTCCCTCAGGAGGCTATAAAAACTTCCTACATTATTAATAAGAGAACGGTGGGACAGCATAAATTCTCTCTTCTTAAAATGCTGCTGTACAGATTTAAAATGTATCATTGCTGTGTACAGCCTGAGGGCACACCATGCCAAACACATGCTGCGCTTTCCACTTTTATTTGGGAATACTGAAATAGCTCCATACAGGCTGTTTCTGAAGAAGCTGAAGTTTACAGGAAAATTATTCCTTAACTCTGATAGATCCACCAGATTACTACAGCTCTGGGAAGAAGTTTTGTTGTTGAGTCACAAAAAAGGGCAGAGGGAGGGAACTTGTTCAAGGCGACAGAGCAGCAAGTAAACTCCTCAATGAGAAACTAATATGTGAGTGAGGTCTGGTGGCAATAGCAAGCTGACTCTGCAGCAGGTGTTTGAAATGAGACATTATTAAATTAAAAGTTTCATTTCCAAATGTGGCTATCTAAAATGAACAGAAAGATAGCTCTGCTGTTGTCAGGCAATAACAAATAATTGTAACCCAGAGTTAACCTTGTGGAAAGCAATTTGTTATTCATGGTCAATTAGTGCAAAAGTCTCATGGGATTTGGCCTGGAAAGAAACAGCACATCCACTAATTCAGAAAGCTATTTTAGTCCCTTACTCAGGCTTATCACCAGGTGGGCAAAAAAAGAGGAAGAAGTGAAGGCTGAATGATTACAAAGAGTCATGCTTGCTCAGAAAAGCATTCTCTGGGTTAAAAGGGGCCCATATACTCTCACCACAGGGCAGACCAAGATTTTAATGAAGATAATCGCAGAGCATCAGGTCTCCGGCAGCAGAGAGCAAAATGGCCTGGGAATCACTAAACGGGGACTTTGTGACTCATCATTTCCAGCTGCACAAATCTTTGCAAACAGACAAGGCAGAATTAGTAACTGAGCAGGAATTTTTATTAATGGAAAGAGGCCTCTGTGTGATAACAAAGAGCAAAGCCATGGAGACTGCACTGCTAGGGTGTGGCGAGCACAGCACAGTCCAACACACACGCTCTCGGCTCGACACCCCAGCACTGCCCTGCCCTACAAACACATAAACCAACCCTGCTTTGGCATGAGAAACCTCGTACCCTTGGCTTCAAAAATCCTGTTTGTGAAGTAATCCCAGCTAAACATTCTTCTCATCTGTTTCAGAAACCAACGAGAGAATAACGGGATTTCTTCACTTCTGCAGCTTTAGCCCCATCTCTCTGTTGAATGCACCTTATGAGCAGCTGCTCCCAAAGGCGCACATGCTGAATCCAGCTCTATCCTGCCTGTCTCACAAACCCAGAGAAAGAAGTGTTTGAGCACAGCAGCAAAGAGCCGTAACAGGCAGCTGAGAAAAGCAGGGAAAGATGCGTGGCAGAGACGACACCGCTGCAGACCCACTGCTCAGCAAGCATGACTGTAGATAGAATTGTGGAATGGTTTGTGTTGGAGGCAACCTTAAAGATCATCTTGTTCCAACACTGTGGGCACTGTGGGCAAGGGTACCTTCCACTATCCCAGGCTGCTCAGAGTCACATCCAACCCAGCCTTGGACATTGCCAGGGATGGGGCAGCCACAACTCCGCGTAACCGGTGCCAGGACCTCACCATGCTCACAGGGAAGAATTTCCTCCTCTCAGCCACTCTAAGCCCACGCACCTACAGTCTGAAATTATTCCGACGGAGGCAAACACCACAAGCGTTCAGAGCCCCCAACAACACCAGCGCGGGCCCCCAACAACAACGACAATAACAGCAACAACAACAGTAACAACCACAGATACCCAGGGCTGGCAGGGCAAACCCCCCCGGCGGGGCAGCCAGCCCAGGCACCAACACCGCCTCAGCCGCAGCAGCCGCGGGGCCCCGGAGCCTCAGCGGCGCCGTGGGGGGACCGCGGGGCTCCCGGCACCGGCATCGCGCCGTCCCCGAGCGGCGGGACGCAGCGGGGACACCCCGGGACACCGCCACGGCCCGGAGCGCTGCGGGCGGAGCCGGCGTTGGGCAGGCAGGGACCGCGCTCCCGGCCGCCCCCCGGCAGGCACTCACNCCATGACGTCACACACCGCGCTGACTGCGCCTGCCTCGCTCCGCCCCGCCCCGTCTCGTGACGTCACGCCCGGCCCCGGCATGGCGGCGGCGCCGGTTCGGGGCGTTGCCCGGGCGGCCCGCGCTGGGTGAGCGCAGCGCGCCCCCAGCGCCCTCGCGCGCTTTATTGACTGCCTGAATAATCACCGACCGCTTTGGGTCTGAAGGGATTTTCAATATCATCCAGTCCCACCCCTCCTGCCCTGGGCAGGGACACCTTCCACTATCCCAGGCTGCTCAGAGCCCAATCGAGCCTGGCCTTGGACGCTGCCAGGGATCCAGGGGGAGCCACAGCTTCTCTGGACAACCTGTGCCAGGGCCTCAGCACCCTCACAGGGAACAATTTCTTCCTTATATCCCATCTAAACCTCCTCTCTGTCAGTGGGAAGCCATTCCCCTTGTCCTGTCACTCCAGGCCCTTGTCAAGAGTCTCTCTTCATCTTTCCTCTGGGTTCCCTAAAGGCACTGAAAGGCCACAATGAGGTCACCCCAAAGCCTTCTCCTCTCCAGGCTGAACAATCCCAGTTTTCTCAGCTTTAAGGATTCCGTAATGGCAATGCTTATCCAAAAAGCACCAGAACTGAGCTGTGCAATAGGATAGTTATTTCAGCCAGGCTCCCTTAAATTTTGTTTTACACCAATATGTGAAAATTAGTGACTAATAACTACAGGTATCTTTGTGTCTATGCTAAATGTGAAGCACTTAAAATCTCTTTAATTAATATGTCTTCATAATACCTCTTTGATGGTTCCTGGACAGTTTCTCCTTACAAAATCAAGAATGCTGTGTGCTTGGCAGTTGTCACAACCCGCTAATGCAAGTGGGGGTCGTGATGGTTGGAGTGATCTCAGCACACACAAGACTCAGCAGGGGACAACAACAATCTGCTCTCAACNACACCAATATGTGAAAATTAGTGACTAATAACTACAGGTATCTTTGTGTCTATGCTAAATGTGAAGCACTTAAAATCTCTTTAATTAATATGTCTTCATAATACATCTTCAATGGTTCCTGGACAGTTTCTCCTTACAAAATCAAGAATGCTGTGTGCTTGGCAGTTGTCACAACCCGCTAATGCAAGTGGGGGTCGTGATGGTTGGAGTGATCTCAGCACACACATGACACAGCAGGGGACAACAACAATCTGCTCTCAACAGCAGTACACTTCATTAAGTGCACACAACACAATATGAGATAGAGAAGGAAGAGAGGGCGAGAGAGACAAAGAATAGAGAGAGAAAGAGAGGGGGTATAGCTATCAACGGAGAAAACAGAGTCCTCGTGGTGCACGCTGACCAATAGACGTGTCTCCTTCCATGGGGAGATCTCAAATTGGGATTATCTTGGGGAATCTCTTTATAGTCCTTTCCAAAGTGACAGGCAGTTGGCCAGAAGGTGGGGAGATCAACAGCAGGTGTGTTGAAACAGGACAAAGCGCTCTGTGTGTAGAGCAAATGTCCGAGGGCATTCAGGGAACAAGTCTNGAGAGAAAGAGAGGGGGTATAGCTATCAACGGAGAAAACAGAGTCCTCGTGGTGCACGCTGACCAATAGACGTGTCTCCTTCCATGGGGAGATCTCAAATTGGGATTATCTTGGGGAATCTCTTTATAGTCCTTTCCAAAGTGACAGGCAGTTGGCCAGAAGGTGGGGAGATCAACAGCAGGTGTGTTGAAACAGGACAAAGCGCTCTGTGTGTAGAGCAAATGTCCGAGGACATTCAGGGAACAAGTCTGGGAACAGGTACAGGGCAAGCACAGGACAAACCAGTCCCAAACCAGTCTGCCGTGGCGTGCCCATTGTTTCCACGCGGATTCCCATGGGGATGCATCGGTCCAACGAGCGCACCTGCAGGCAACGGTTGGCAGACATCCCGCCTCAGCCAGGCCAGGACTCCTGTATTGGGTCTTAGGTTTTAGTCCCAGTCCTTTTTGGAGTCTTCAGTCTCCATCCTTGGCGATGGTCGTGTGGCAAATGAGGGACTTAGGGACCATCTCTTACAGCTGTCCTAAAAATAAAATAATAAAAAAGTGCCCTCCCTTATACTGTAGGCTCACACAGAGGTACTGAGCCCCCTGTGTGCCCAAGCAGATGTTTTCTTTCAGTCTCATGGTTTGCTGAGTGTGCATCTGGCTCATCTGTCTGTAAGAATGTATCATAAGTCAGACATGATTTACTTATTAAACCTGGGAATTAGCACTGGTAAGTGAAAGAACGTTAACAGACCAACCTAATGGTAAGAAGGTTGTGTCACAGTCACAGGTACACACATTTAGCTGCAGAGATGGAGTTATTTATTCCTGGTGTTTCTATGATAAGAACATGCTTGGCTCTGTAATCCTCACAGTTTTCTCTTTCAGGAATACAGCTGCTGCATCAGAAACTCCCCAGTAGTTGGAGAGACTGTAGCACCACTGGCTACAGAGAAAGACTCCAGGACTGAGAGGCTGAGGCTTAGGAAAAGGGGGATAACTGAGACAGGCACAGGGATCTTGGAGTTTTGGAAACAATCTGGCAGGAGAGGCTCCAGCTTGAATATTAATATTTAAGGAAGGGTGGAGACCTCAGTTCCCCCATGTTCTGCTTTCACTAAGCTCTGACCTAGCTGGCTTCCAACTGACCAGCCCAGGCCGTGTCTCCACTGCTTTTCAGTGTGGGGTCAGCTTGTGGGGACTTGGCAGCAATAGCCAAAGCTCCCAGAGGAATGTCCAGCATCCTCAGTTTCTCATAAATTTTCCTCTTCCCTACATCTACATGCAAAATGTGACCCAAAGTCCTGCTCTGTCTTTTCCTGGGAAAGGATTGAGCATGCTATAGATCTGCAGGGTGTTTGTTCCAGCTGGCAGCTTTTTTCAGTCTCCCTGAGTGAAACTGTCCAGCCCAAACGTGCCCTTTGTGAAGCTGTAAGCCCTGACTACTTTGGTCTAGAAGCCTGTAAAACACAGTGTTCTCAGTCACACCTCTCTAGACTGACCAAAGAGGTTTAACTAACTCTGAATTAACCCTTTCTCCCCTCAGGGAAGTGCAGGCACCAGACTAGAGGTGACAAACCAACACTTATCTGTTGGCCACCTTGTTGGAAAAGCAAAATATTAAGGCCAGAAATTCATTCATGTGCATGCTTTAGAAACATGTTTTATTCCCAGGAACTCCTTGATCCTTTACGCTGGCAAAGGTTGGCATCTGATGCTTGGTGGTGGTTTTGTCAAGCACAACATCTTCACAAGTTCCTTGCCCCACTCCTTTGGAAATGCTGGTCACGTGTGAGTGAGACAGCACCGAACACCTCCCCCAATTCCCTTGTGACAAAAGAAGAGGAACAGAGCACAGAGGCAGCCTGGCCTCAACTCTTGCACAAAAACCACATTTGCAGCCCTGTGCAATGGGTTTGACAAAGCACTGGCTGGGCTCTGCTGCAGAGGAAGCCAACCCATGTAGATACCAAGGCTGCTCTCTGCACACTCTGTTTTTCTGCGTTAGACCTGGAAATGACCCAGATTCTGTGCTGATCTAATTTACCTTTGTGTAGGAGTCTAGGGCATTCCTTTGGATACCCTGGACGAACAAAAACCTGTACAGGGATGTAGCCACAGTTTCGTGCCTGCAAATGTTTTGATTCTTGGCAAATTCTTTTCCTAGGGAATCTTGTGGTAAACAAGATGATGTTATTGTAAACTATTGTATTTTCTACATTCTTTCCCAGAGGAGGGAATTGTTTGATGGACCCTTGATGTGACCAATGGGTCCAAGGATACCACCTCTTAGGTGGGCTTATTGTAAAAAGTTATAGACAGGGTATTTTGGGAATAAACCCAGACCTTGGAGTCATCAGCCTTCTGAATCGCGACTTCGTGTCTTTCTTTCGTGTCCAACAGCGACACGGGGGTTTAAAACCTGTGCAGGAGGGTCTGGGATTTTACAGGGGGGTTACAGACCCTGGCACAGACCTCAGACAAGCAAGGGCCTTGACTATAGTCCATGGGAAAGGTTGCCAACATTAAGAGAGGAATTGCAAGCCTCCAAGGGTGGTAAAAGGTAGTAGTATTTTCACATTTGGGGTTCTAGAATAGGAATGACCTGGACAAGATGGAGTATTCTGGGCGGTGCCCTGGAGTCTTCTCCTTCTTCTTCGTCTCCATCTTTTGCCGTGACGATGGCACCAAGTAGCTTTAGAGGGACTGGGTTAGTGTAGAAGACACCTGTTTAGTGTAGAGTGTAGATATTGGTTTGTAATTGTAAATAATGTACACACAATTATCTGTATAAAAGATGATGAGCCTTGGTCAGAGGAGGAGTTGTCACCTGTTGCTTGTGCTGTTCAGACTTTGGCAGAGCTCAGAGAAAAAGGACTGAGATAAGATAAAATAAATAAGAGAAACAACCTTGAAAAAGAACATCTGAAGACTCTGTGTTGTTTCTGCAGTAGGCTTGAGGCTTTTCAGAGGGCCAGAGGCAATAACCACCCTAATCTCAGGTGAGCAGAGACCCCGAGACCTTTAATCAGTGCTTTGTTTTTTTCACTTTCCTCAGGATCTTTGCATTTTTTTAAGTTCAGTGTTCAAATCAAAAGACAGAAGTTTTAAAAGATATTCAAGTACACAATTGTGAAGTTACTGGTGATGCTACTGAACTGTAACTTTATTAAAGATTAATTTAAAACCATTGACTCCCGTGATGAGGCTGCTTGTAAATGAAAATTCCCTGGGCTCCCATCTGGGCTCTTTCTGCTAATGTAAGTAAAGAAGTTGCAACTTTCTTGTAGACAGAATATGCCCATTGGCTTTTGTATTTTAAATGAAAGCACAGAAGAAGAATTCCTGCATTCAGTTGAAAAACTGGGTCAGTTGACAAATCCAGGGCACTGGAATTTGTCATTTACGTTGTTTACCCTGAACTGCTACAAATACTAACCAAAGATGCTAAAGACAATTTCTGTTAAAATTAAGGATATTCAATTTTGAGATACTTTAATTTCCCCTACCAGTGTCAGAAGGAAGCTTCACTTTTAAGTGTTTTAAGTGGGCTGCATGTCTTGTTCCCTATGCAATTGTGTGTGTCAGGTGTCTTCATTATCAGGGGCTTTATTTGGCCCTAAATTGATTCTTCGAAGAAGAATCACCTCATGGACCAGAGGTGCAGAACCACTTGTATGACTGGTAGCTAGCATTAGCCATATTGGCTTCTCTATATACATATATCTAGTTTAGACTTAAAGCTATGCTTTTCAGAAATTAGTTATGATGAAGAAGAAAATGTTACAAGTACCAACAAAACAACAATAAGCTTTAAACCATCTGAAGGTTGATTTAATCACATAATGAATGCAAGCTTCCCAGGCCAGGCACTGGAGTGGGTACTTGCACCTACCAGCACTTGCCACCACTTGTTTCCAGTGGCACATGCAGAGTTCTGCCCTTCTAAAACATTTCCTGCTTATAACACCTCCTGATATTCACAAGATCACACTTAGCAGTTTCAGCTGTAAATAGAGAAGCATTTGTTGGTTTTTTTTTTTCTTCTCCACTTATGTTTTGGTTTTTTTTTTTTAATCTCAGATTAATTATAATTTCCCCTTGTACTGTCAAATAATAACTGGATACAGAATAACAAGAGTAGAACGTCCTATCCATTTCAAGGCTTTCAGACGTGCAGTGCTTCTTTCTGGGGTCAAATTTCATCCAGAGATGTAAAATCCTTTTGGCAAATAATCCATGATGCAAGATAAGGTGAAGCAGGAACCTGCTACTGGTTCCTGGAATGTTCCTGTGCTGAGAGCTGTGTGAATTGTGGTTTTGTCCTTAGACTCCTGTGGGAATTGGCACCTCCTGCCTCTCCTGTGCCTTCCTGTCAGGCTGAGTGACAGTCCTCATTAGGCAAGAGGAGTGAAAAGGGAGCACACTCCGTGCCTTGGACTACAGGAGGATTGCTGAGCTTCTGGCTGCCTTCTCCCTGCTCAGAGTATTTCCCTAGAGAAAAACTTCTTCCTGGCATGGCAAGTGGGTAAGAGACAATCATACTAATTCTCCTCTAACAGGAAGAGTAGGGGGAATGGGATATCTTTGTCTGTAAAAGGGTGAATATTATATACATGCAGCACAACAAGAACCCTCTTCCTCTTTCTGTTCAGTTTTAGTGACTCGCTGCAGTGTAAAACATTGGTGAGGCTACTGAACCATTAGCTTAAAATAAAGGTGATGCTAAAATCAGGTTGTGCTTAAACATAGCTGGTAACTTAGAATCAGTTCTTCAAACACCAGCTGCCACCAGCTTTAAATAAAAAAATAATCACTGGACTCAAATAGAAGACATAGACATTGGTGTAAGAAGAAAATCTAGACAATCGTTTCTATCTTCTGTTAGCCATAAAAGCTGTTGCATGTATTTCACAACATTTGAACCAAGTTTTTTAAACTATTAGAAACTTCTTGTAAATGGCTGCTCCTCAGGTATTCCAAATCCTTTTCTTCTCTATGTAAAGATTAAAGGCTGTAAAAAATTGCATGTTGTTGAAAGGATCTCTGAAAGTAAAATTACTTTGGAGAAGATGTTCAATCAGACCTTATTTGCAGGGTTTCATGTAACCCATTTGCAGTACCTGTTTTTCTTGCTCTGACACTGTTGACTTGGTCACTTTATTTGCCACTGACCTTTAATTCTCTTCATGTCTCGATTAATTTCTGATTTATTGCAATAAAGTCTTCTTGGAGCATTGTTTTGGGTAGAATGAAGAATAAAATGGAGATGTTAGATTCTTTTGCTCTAAACACACTGCCAGTGCATCAGTTGCTATTGCAAAGAGCCTCCCCCAGGTTTTTTCAGCTCTTAAAAGTGCAGACTGAGTGTTGTTACTGGGGTGGTGCTTCGCTCACGTAAGCACATCCAAGCAAGGCTCCAACTGGACAAAATCCAATTGGCCAGACTTCTTGCACAGAAATAATTAATTCTATGTGAAAGCATAAATCTAACAACTCAGAGGTTTCACCATAGGGAAGGGATTGAGGACTGATGATAAAAATCTCTGTTTTGAGTCACCCATGCCACTGTGTTGAAAAGCAGGGAGAAAATATGCAATACTGTTTTCCAGGACAACCTTATCTACATGCGGGTGTGTCATGGATTTGCATGAAGATGTTCGGCATTTTCTCATTCAAGTTGTCTCACCTTGTATGTGTAAGCTAAGTTTATGGCCCTTTTAAAAGAAATACTATCCAGAAAGAGCTTTTACAAGATGACTGTGTAAGTCGCTTGACAAGTTTTTTGCTTTGGCAAGGGTATATTTTTTTAGTCTTCAGTTAAAGCATAAACAGGTGCTCTCACTGTTTGGAAACTAAAAGGACAACAGAAGGAGAGGAAAAGTCCACGATGATATTGTGGTAGCACCTAGCAGAAGTAAAAGAGAGTAAAGGCTTTTACTTTGTAAAATTTAATGATTTCAGTTTTGGGACAAGTTTCCTGAATGCAGGAATACATTTAGTAGAAGCATATTTATTGAACAAAAATGAGGATTGAGATCTGTAGGTACACTTCTGCTGTAACCCTCTCCTGAGTAGACACTCTGAGCTCATGTGGGATTTCGTAGTATTTCTAAAGGAAGAAAGGTCAAACAGAGCCCTAGAATGCTTTATAAACACAGGACAAATCTACCAAGAGCAGACTGAGAGCAAGTGGGTATTAAAGAGATGAGAGATCTCTCCTAGACAGGTGACTGTTATTAAAATACGCACATATTACAAGATACGTATATAAAATACTGTAGCTGTGGAACAAAATATTATAATAAAACCCAAGTGACACCTTCCCTAATGTTCCACATACCTTGGATGTTCAGGAGGCAGCGGACTCCTCTTCACCAGCAGTAGTTCCTTCCAAAGTAAAAACTCTTTTAAACATAATAGGCTGGTTCTCAAACAGACAGGATAAGCTGATGCAGAGGAGCAGACAGCAGGAGGGTCCAGAACGCAGCACAGAAGTGATCCAATAAAATTAGGGCAGTCCAAGATAAAGGCTTGAAGTTTGGAAAACATCTCCAGTACTGTTCTGTGAACTCACCAGTCCTGTCCTTGGGCTTTCAGTGGAGCTGCTGAAGTGAGCAGTTTTCTGTTTGGCGTTGGTTTGTAAGCTCTTTTGAGAAGGGCTTGCTCTTTGTAATACTCCAGAAAAAATATAGAAGTATGGCTGGAAATAAATAAAAATGCTGCTGTTGGTGGCTTCTGAGGCAGCTCCCTGGGACATTGAGCAGGGGCCTCGTTTGGGCTGCCCAGCCAGTGTTGACAATGTGATGCCACAAGCCCCACTTACTGTACAAGCAGAACCTGAGGTTTAGGCAGGGGCTGAATGAAGCTCCTCTATGACAGCCTTCTTCTCCACTGTGAGATCCATGCAAGCACCTATTCCAAGCACAGATCTTCCTTCACATTCCTGTTTAACCCTGGCAACAAACATATCCTTTGGCTCCTATACACTAGAACTTTTAATACTTTTCCTTTTCTCAGGTATTGACATCTGTTCAAGCCTAGTTAAAAATTCAAGTGATCTTTTAGATTTCCCATCCACAACTATCCAAAGTACCAGAGATCCTGAGGGAAAATGGACTGTCAGTGCCTCCAGCGTCGCTCAGGAACACAGTGGCTCAGATTCACAGTTGCAGGTGGGCTGAGGTGTGGCAACTGCTATAGTTACAGTTATCTGCCCTGCCCTTGTGTCCTTGCCACGATCTTTGTTTGCTCTTTCTGCTAGAGAGCATGGAATTTGCCACTGGCAGGAGGATGCAGTGACTTGTCTCCATCCTGGCAAGCACAGAAGGAGAAGATGTAACACTAATCAGAGGTTCAGAGCTGGGCTTGGAGGTGCCTTAGTTCAGTCTGGGAGAACCAGTTGTTAAAATCATGGCAAGTTGCCCCAAGAGCTATTTGAAAGAAATGCCAATTGTTGACAGATTTCTGTGTTTTTCTTCTTCTCTGGAAAACATCTCTTTAGGAGAATTCAAACTTATGAAGTGGTTTGTCTCTGGGCTTTGATGCATGTGCTGGTTTGTAACTGATTGATTCCACTCTCAGTCATTTAAAGATTAATCCACTTCTCTTTTTCTCCACTCTGTTGTCCTAATCCTCTCTTAGTGTGGACATAATGTACTTGAAACTGGAGCTACTTCTGGGTGCTTCATCGCAATAACAACCTGTCGTGGTTTGACACTGGCTGAATGCCAGGCACCCACAGAGTCATTCACTCACCCTTTCCTGCCACAGCTGGGCAGAGGAGAAAAAAAAATTAACAAAGGGTTTATGAATTCAGATAAGGACTGGGAGAAAACGCACCAAGGGCAAAACAGGCTCAACTTAGAAGTACAAAGTGAATTTATTACTAACAGAGTCAGAGGAGGATAATGAGAAGTAAAATAAACCATTAAAACACATTTTTTCCCCCAGTTCCTCCCTCCTTCCAAACAACGGTGCAGGGAGACAGGGTAGGGGGGATTGGTCAGTTTGGGACCCAAGATCATCTTCTGCTGCTCATGGAGATAAGTCATTCTCCTGCTATGCTGTGTGGTCCCTCCCACCCCACAGACTTGGGGTTCACTGAACTGTTCACAGACAGTTCTCTGTGAACTTCTCCAGCATGACTAGAATTTTGTTAGCAGGAGTCCCCCCAAAACTGCTGCAACATGAGTCCCTCCCATGTGCAGACAGTCCTCCCAATACTGCTGCAACATGAGTCTCTCTTCCCATGGGGTACAGTCCTCCAAGGACAGGCTGCTCCAGCCTGGAAGCAGGGCCCTTTCTTTCTACCGGGTCTCCCACTGGATCACAGCCTCCTCCAGGCATCCGCCTCCTCCACTGTGAGCACTTCCCCCATGGGCTGCGAGTGGTTCTCTGCATCCCCTGTGGATCCCCATCTGCTGTGAAGCTGCAGGGATCCATGCTTCACCATGGTCTTCACCATGGCCTACAGAGGAACCTCAGTTCTGGCACCTGGAAAACCTCCTCTCCCTCCTTCTCCACTGACCTTGGGGGTCTCCTTGTTTCCCTCACATAGTCTCACTTCCTTCTCTTCTCTGGCTAGAAGAACTGTGCTCACTTTGTGTTGATTTTCTTCTTAAATATGTTGTCACAGAGGTGTTACTATCATCTCTAATTGGCCCAGGCTTGGCCAGTGGCATGTCCATCTTCAGAGGCATCAGGGATTGGCTCTGCTGGACACAGCAGAAGCTTCTAGCAGCTTCTCACAGAAGCCACTTCTGTGTCTCCCTGCTTCCCGCTACCAAAAACTAGGCCATGCAAAACCAACACACAACCCTTCCTACATCTTGTTGATAGACTAATGGACAGACTTCTAAAAACTGTACATTATTATGTAGGAAAAGACTCCATTAAAAATAAGGGAAGGAGAAGTTTGGGTAGGTATGTGCATCAGAGATCAGTATATGAGGGATTTTTATTGTATGCAGACATGGCCTTTAGAGCCTTACTCACTCTTTGTTACCACTACCTTTATGCTGGGATAGTCACATGGCAAAGGAAAACATTCTGTGTGGAATCTTGTGTGAAGGAAAAAGGGAAGAGTTTATAAGATTGCTGCTAGAAAAGTATCATAGAGAGAATTTTTTGTTTCCTGTTCTCTTGGCAGTGTTGCTGCATGCTGGTAACAATCTCCTGCTTCCCTCTGGTTTGTGCACAGAATCCTCGAATGAAATGCCACCATTGTCCTTTTTGTTTCATTACAAGACAGGAAGACAAATCAACAAGAACTTTGTTGTCTGACAATCTAAGGGAAGGTTCAGGTTTCCTTACAGGTTACCCACATTCTTTAAAAAGGAATGTGGACCATAAGTGTTGTGATTTTTCACAGTGGCACTGACAGGAAGGTGTGGGGAGAAACTTGATGACAGGCTGATACCCAGAACATGGAGTAGAATTAGAAGACTCTAGAAGTGACTTGCAGAAATAACATCAGGTGCCTTTTTTTAACATTATTCCTCTGTATTTCTTGACAGGAGGGCCTCAAATCGTGAACTTTCTAAGCTTTTCAATGAGATGTGGGATGCAGATGTTCACCGCCTTAGGCCTGGGAAAGACTACACAATTGAAGTGCAGGTAACTGATTGCCATGTCAGGATTAAGGGCAATGTAGTGCTGCAGGAAAAGGTGCCTGCAAAAGTGCCTTTTGCTTAAAAAGTTGCCCGTGCTTTGTCATGTCCAGCGAGGAAAGGGAACAGTACAGAGAACACAAATGGTTCACACTTACTTGGACTTTGGTTACAAATGGAATCTCTCAGGTGTCTGTCTTGGGTCCTGTAATATTTCATCTCCCTATCTGTGAGCTGGAGGAAGAACTAGCATGCAACCCTTCCAGTTTTGCAGATGACAGCAAACTGTGGTGGTGAAGTTGGTATGCTCAGGTGCAGGGCTTCTCTTCCACTGGACATAGGCTGGAGGAATATGCTAAGGAAGGAACATCATGAAATTCAACAAAGGAACAGGATGCCCAGAGAAGCTGTGAGATCTCCATCTCTGGAGGTTTTCAAGACCCAACAAAATGACAACGTGAGAAACAGAGTCTGAATTCAGAGTTAACCATACTTTGAGCAGCACTAGAGATGTCCTTCTCCATCTTGTGTGTTTCAACGTGGTGTGTTTGTGGTCTGGGTGACTTGCAGCAAGAGAAAGGGAGATAGGTCCCAAGTCATTCTTAGGGAAATAAGGGAGGAATTTGAGAAATTCTGGGTTTCTCTGAGAGAGCAGGGAGTAGCAGAGAGGGGTGGGTGAAGAAGACTTTGGGACTGTTGCTTCCAGCCCAAGTGAAATGTGAGGGAGGAGTGAGAGATTTTATAAGCAGCCATTTCACTCCTTGCTAGCTCAGTGCAGGGCAAACATGACGTGTGTTTTGGCCACAAATTGCAACAGGTCAAAATATTCACAATCCAGTTTTGTACTTGCACAAGAACTCACTTTATTCTGATGTTACTCAAACACTTTATTCCAATGTTGCTTCATATTATAACAGATAATTTCCTGTTGCTGATAAACTCAAAATAGTGGTACCTACCTCAAGCTAAAATGTATGTGGGGAAACCTTCCCCCATATGGTTTCTCCATTTGTCAGAATACGGCTCTAGGTACCCCTTGCCCATGTTAACAAGCTGCTTACTCATCTTCTATCTTCTTTCCTTGAGAATGCCCTTTATGAAATAGAAATTTGAAAGTTATCAGGAAGGCTCCTTAAAACTGCAGAGATGGAAGGTCATCATCAATCCAAATCTCCTTTTTAATTGGAGATGTGATGGGAGGGAGCCCTTGCTCTACGTTACTTCTGTTTACCATTTGTGATGTTTATAGTATAATAGCACAGCTGGTTACTGAGTAGAACTCAACTATTACATGAGCCATTACAATCATCTCTGAGTCAACAGAGAAATTTCAGGCTCTTACAGTTGTCAGAGATTGTAATTTTTCTTTATGCTGGCAGTTCTGTAATATCATCTCTTGTTTCATAGGAAGAAAATTCCTAACAAAGAGTCCTGCATTATGGGGTTTGGTTTGATTATTACAAAGGCAGGCACTGTCTCCTCTAAGGACAAACATCTTACTCCTTACATTGTTTTCCTCTTGTGTTTTTCCTAGGGAAAAGCAGGTCCAGCATACCAAGGTGACAGTGCTGTCCAGGACAATGCAGCCAGACATCTGTTTCACTATGTAAATGAAAAACACCTGAGGAGCATAAAAACTTTTGCAAGTGAGACCTCTTCTTCTGTTAACAGTGGATGCGATATAAAAATCTGTGCTGTTTTTGCTGTGTTTGCCTAAAACATAACATTGTATATAATTTGGATGGTGGTGAGGATCATCAGGCTGCAGGTAATTTGAAGGGAGTTTTTGTAACAGTTGCTTTGGGATTAGCTGTACCTGAGCCTCAGGAGGAAGATCCTTTTGTGCTTTAGGCAAAATCTGAATTATCTGGCTCTTCCACTACAAAGTAAAAGGTATGAGACACCACAAGCTCAAGAAGTAGCCCAAGGGAATCTCACAGGGTACAAGAAGACCAAATGCTGGTGCTGCACCTGGGTCAGAACAGCCCCCAGGATCAATCCAGGTGGGAATGAGCAGAGGGAGCAGCCCTGGCAGGAGGACTTGTGGGTGCTGTGGGTGAGAGCTGGCCCTGCCCCAGCCGTGTGTGCTGGGACCCAGAACCCCCCTGTGCTGGGCTGCACCCAGAGCCCCAGGGCAGCAGGGGAGGGGGGATTCTGCCCCTCTGCCCCGCTCTGCTGAGACCCCCCTGCAGGGCTGCATCCAGCCCTGGGCCCAGCACAGGGAGGACAGGGAGCTGCTGGAGCCAGGCCAGAGCAGGGACACCAAGGGCATCAGAGGGATGGAGCAGCTCTGCTGGGAGGAAAGGCTGAGGGAGTTGGGATTGTTCAGCCTGGAGAGGAGAAGCTTTGGGGTGACCTCACTGTGGCCTTGCAGTGCCTGAAGGGAGCCCACAGGAAAGATGGAGAGAGACTCTTGGCAAGGGCCTGGAGTGACAGGACAAGGGGGAGTGACTTCACACTGACAGAAAGGAAGTTAGGATTAGGATTTAGAAAGAAATTCTTTCCTGTGAGGGCAGTTGAGACATAGTGGTGAAGACATAGTTGAGACATAGTGGTTGCCCAGAGCAGCTGTGGCTGCCCCATCCCTGGCAGTGTCTAAGGCCAGGCTGGATGGGCTCTGAGCAAGCTGGGATAGTGGAAGGTGTCCCTGCCCATGGCAGGGGTTAGGAACTGGATGATCTTTAAGGTCTCTT
The DNA here is from genome assembly GCA_013400275.1 of Rhadina sibilatrix. Taxonomy (NCBI): domain Eukaryota; kingdom Metazoa; phylum Chordata; class Aves; order Passeriformes; family Phylloscopidae; genus Rhadina; species Rhadina sibilatrix. The sequence continues at coordinate 41,294 of VWYO01005648.1, read as the reverse complement.
CCAACCCAAACCATTCTATGATTCTATGCATTGAAAAAGACACCAAATTCATCTTTACTCCTTTACTTACAGCTTCCAAGCCTTTTTAGATAGTACTAGACCCACAGCTAGGTCTTGCATTTCTGTTGGGAGCTATCCTTCAGCCATGTCTATGAATGTATGTTTCCTTCCCTAATTTTTCTCAAGCTCAAGACATCTGATATAGGTTTATTCCTCTACTGAAATAATGCCCACAAAACCTTGTGCCAGCATAGCTCAGTGTCCTTAGCCTGTGTCTGTATTTGTGGGGGTCAGATGTGATTTGTTTTGGTAGAAGGTCATTATTACTTCAGCACTTGGCTCCATAAAGAAGCTCAGCAGCTGTTTATCTTTTTAAAGATCTTTTTAAAGTACAGCAGTGATCTGACCTTGAGTCACCTCGAGGCCTACACTTAACACTATACCTGAGAGTAGAATCTGACAGGAATGGCTTTCTGTAAGTGCTGTCAAGTCATATTCTATGGTGACTTTTTATGATGGCACTCTAATGCCTAGATCAGGCATATGAGCAGACTGAAAGTTTCTCTTTTTCTGCAGCCTTTATTTCCTTATTGGACAACTATGAGGCATCAACTGGTATACCAGAAGTAGTGACTCCAGAAGAAATAATTGAAAACAATTGTTTCCTTGATGCTATCTTAGAAACAGAAGTCATGAGAGTGAGTAAAACAGATTTTTTTTGTCACTGAAAATACTGAGTAAAAAAGTAAATTGTGTATGTATCTTGATTTTCTATCCTTCAGCTAGCTCATGACTATCTGCTGAAAAAAAACCTAGCAAAGCCAAACCTTGCTGATTTCAAACGTCAGCTTTATAACATCTGGTTCCAGCTCTATGCCAGGAAAAAAGGAGACAGGTATGTTTGATGGGTATGACAGACACTGATAATCTCTGTGCTATTCTGATTTAGGTAAATATAAGCCCAAGTGCCATCTGATACACATAGCACTGGAAGACAGCTTCAGAATGGCTTCAGACTGACAGAGAGGAGGTTTAGATTGGATATGAGGAAGAAATTGTTCCCTGTGAGGGTGGGGAGGCCCTGGCACAGGTTGCCCAGAGCAGCTGTGGCTGCCCCATCCCTGGCAGTGTCCAAGGCCAGGCTGGATGGGGCTCTGAGCAAGCTGGGATAATGGAAGGTGTCCCTGCCCATGGCAGGGGGTTGGAATGAGATGGGCTTTAACATCCCTTCCAACCCAAATCATTATATGGCTCTATGAAACATGTAAAAGACCTATATATTCTTTTTTTTCTTCTTCTTTACAGACCTGATTCTTGTGGTTTTGAACATGTTTTCGTTGGAGAAACAAGGCATGGTAAAGAGATCTTAGGTTTGCACAATTGGGTGCAATTTTACCTTCAGGAAAAGCTCAACCAGATTGATTACAAGGGATATGTGGCTCGGAGGAACAAAACCAGGGTAAGAACAAGCCTTGGAGGCCTTTGCAAGTAAGACAAATGGATCCAGAGATAAAAGTTGTAATGAAACAAGTGTAATGATGCAATCATAGGCTGAGTGTTTTGAACAGTAGTAAGTAAGTAGTAGGTAAGTAAGTAGTAAGTAAGTAGTAATAAGTAGTAAGTACATAACTGAAGAAAAATTAATAATAAAGTCTTCCAGCTTCTTTTTTTGCAAAAGCTGTTTTAAAAAGTAGTGCTGCTGTTTACAGAATTGCAACACTTCAGAGGCTTAGTTGGGATAAATGGTCATGCTGCAGAGGTCAGGGAAAAGATTGTGCTCCACCTATAGCACCCCAGGCACATCAAGAATGACTGAATCTTACAAAGCTCTCAAAAATCTGGAATCAGAAATTCTATCTGTCCAGTCACAGGTGCGTTGGAGATTATTCTGTTGTTTCATTTATGCTTTCAGCCTGACAAGGACGACCAAGTTTTGAGCATCCGGTTCAGCTGGAAGGGCTCAGACAAGCTAGTCGGAAGCATCTTTATTGGTGTCAGCCCGGAGTTTGAGTTTGCCCTTTACACAGTCCTTTTCCTGCTGTCTGAAGAGAGAGTCACACGTGAAACAGTGAAGATAGATGAGTATGAGCTACAGATGGTTGTCTGTCACCATGGGCCCCACATTGGAACAGCATATCCAGAACTGCTCAGCACCACTGGTGAAGACTAGTGGAGTGTGCAGGAAAGTTGTGTTTTTAAATTGAGGGGAAGGAGGAGTGGTGGAGAGAGGAGGAATGGATGGGGGGTGGACGGGATCTGACAGCAAAGTTAGTATGTTGTTTTATACAACCAATTTCAAGTAAAAATTGATGACTCCGTCTCTTTTGGTCTGCAATGGAGTGTTTAATCAGTAGTGTGCTGTAACAGTGTCTGTGAAACAATGAAACATACTCCTGTTCACATTACATTTACATCTAAATTACATCAGTCTTCCCTTGTGTATGGTAGCACAGTAATTTTCAGGAAATAATGGCATTTAGAAAAAAGTTGTATTAAAATTGATATACATATTTCTCTTATTTGTTAGTCACTGCATATCCAAAAGAGCAATAACCACACATTGCTTACACTTTACCTTCCAGACAGAAGCTTTGATTTGGCACAGGCAGAACTCCAGGATGTTTAACTTTCCTTTTCTCATTTCTTAACAAGTTAATTTCAAATGTGTTACTACAATACAATGACCTGAACACACAGGGAACACATTTAGGTGGGGAGATGGTCATCAGATCCACAGCAGACCTTAAAGTATTTTCTGTATCTTAACACAATTTTCATATACTCCCTATGTATTTCTGAAACACCTGGATGATAACTTCATGGTACAGGTACTAAGAGGGCTGACTCAGGCCCTCCTTGATGTGTTGCTTGTCAACAGAGACGATCTTGTGATGCTCTTGGGTGATTGGTGGTTGTCTTGGCCACAGCGACCATGAAGCCATCAATTTTAAGATCTCTGGTGACAGGGGGAAAAGTGCCAAGAAAAGTTCAACCCTGGACATGGGAAGAGTGAACTTCAGGCTGCTTAGGGAATCAGTAAGTAAAGTCCCCTGGAAAAAGGCTTTTGAAGGTCCTGGGATCCACCAGTGCTACTTTTTAAGCACCAACTCCAGAGGGCACAGGAACAGGCAATTTCTAAAAATTGGTAATCAAGCAGATGAGGCAGAAGGCCACCTTGGCTGAACAGGAATCTTCTTTTGAAGATAAGATAAAAAGGAAGGTGTATGCCCAGTGGAAGCAAGGTCAGGTGATATGGAAGGAATACGGAGATGCTGCTCACCACTGTAGGGGGAGAATTTGTGCAGCCAGAGCTCCATTGCAACTGAAGCCACTAGAAATGTAGGGAACAATAAAAAGAGGGGTTTATAAATACATTAATAGCAAAAGGCAGGGCTGAAATTACATCAGGCTGTTACAGGATGAGGATGGTCACCTCAGAAGCAGGGCCATGGACAAGGTAGAGATGTTTAATGCTTTCTTTGCCTCTGTCTTCAATACTGATGATGGACTAAAGGAGGTCCCAGCACCCTGAGCTAGAAGACTGTGACTATAAGAATGATAGACTCTGAGTCAGCCTTGAAGGTGTGAGGAATCTGCTGCTCCAGTTGGATCCTTATAAATCTATTGGGGGTGGTGGGATTAATCTGAGAAAACATAAAGATTGGCTGATACCATCATGAGGCATCTCTTGATATTTTTTGAACAGTCTTGGAAATCTGGAGAGGCCCTAGTTTTCAAAAAGGGCAAGAAGGATGACCATGAAAGCTACAGGCCTGTCAGTCTCACTCCAGTGCCTGGTAAAATTATGGAGATGCTGATGATTATTCTGGGAGGNGCTGATGCTTATTCTGGGAGGTATTAAAAAACACCTGAAGGACAACACAGTCATTGGTTGCAGCCAGGACATCTTCATGAGAGGAAAGTCCTGCTTATCAAAACTGATTTCCTTCTATGCTAAGGTAACCCAACCAGTTGATCAAAAAACATCAGTAGATGTAATCTTTTTGGATTTTGGTAAAGCTTTGGATATTGTCTGTCTCAGTGTGCAGCCCACAGCTGGATAAACATGTAATGCGATGCCCCGCATTCCACAGGGCGACATCTTAGGCCCCCTTCTCTTAAAAATCCTCATAAAAAGCTTGAAAGCAGGACAGGAAGGGATACTAAGTAAGCTTGTAGATGACAAAAAGACTGGGAGGAGCTGTTGACTCCCTCAAGGGTGAAGAGGCCCTGCAGAGAGCCCTGGATAAATGACAGGGTTGGGCAATCACCAACTGTGTGAAGTTTAACAAAGACAAGGGCTGGATTTTGTGCATGGGAGGGGACAGCCCTGGATGTACAGACAGACTGGGGAATGAGAGGCTGGAGAGCAGTGTTGTGGAAAGGGACCTGGGGGTCCTGGTCACTGGCCAGGTGGATATGAGTCAGCAGTGCCCTGGCAGGTAGGAGGGACATCCCTGTCCTGGGGGCACCAGGCCCAGCATCGGCAGCAGGGCCAGGGTGAGGATTGTCCTGCTCTGCTCTGGGCTGGGGCGGCCTCACCTTGAATATTGTCTGTGGTTTGGGGTGCTTCAATATAAGAGATCTAAAGCTGTTAGAGAATGTCCAGAGAAGGGTTTTGGAGATGCTGAAGGGCCTGAAGTGGAAGCCACACAAGAAGCCGCTGAGGGCACTTGGACTGTTCAGCTGGAGAAGAGCAGACTGAGGTCAGAGCTCACAGCAGTTCTGCAGCTTCCTCACAAGGGGAAGAGGAGGGGCGGCCCTGAGCTCTGCTCTGTGACCAGGGACGGGACCCAGGGAATGGCTGCAGTGTCAGGAGAGGATTAGGTGGATATCAGGAAAAGGTTCTGCCTCCAGAGGGTGCTGGAGCAATGAACAGGCTCCCCAGGGAAGGATCAGAGTCCCAAGGACAATGCTTTCATGCACAGGGTGTGATTGCTGGAGTGTCCTGTCCCCAGGCGGGGCCAGGGGATGGACCCATGATGGTTGTGGGTATTCAAACACAGAACATTCTGTGAAAATTTTAAATGCCACAGAGAGCAAGGCAGGGGTCCCTACAGGCGTTGAAACATCACAAGGGGCTGCTCAGGCCAGGACTGGCAAGAGGAGCCATTGGAGAACACCAAGAGAGGACCAGATGAGAGACACTGATGAATGAGTTCAACCTTTCCCCTGNATAGTCCTGAGGGAGCACCATTTCTTGAAGACACGAGTTAGGAGCTCTGGGCCCTGGTGACCCCAGACCCAGCCATTGTAGTTTTGCACAAAGTCCTGCATGCAAAGCTCCATGAACTTGTGCTTGGGCTTAAAGGACAGAAAGGCCCCATTAAGTTCCTTGTCATCCTGAATCCCGAGTGCATTGGTGAGGTTCTGTAAGTTCTTAAGCACAATGAAGTCTGTATCCAGGTAGATGCCACCAAATTTCCACATGAGAACAATCCTGCAGGCATCAGACAGGACATGTAAAAAATGAGGCTCCTGGTGCCGCTCAGGCTGCAAGTACCACTGCGCCAGAGGCGTTCCAGAAAAGAGCTCTGTCAAGTCCAGGGGCTGGATTTCCACATTGGGGAAGCAGCTCAGCAAGGAGAAAGCCCAGGGCTGGGGTAGGGAGGTGTTCCCTTTGGCCAAACCTTTCATCAGCACCACGACTCTTGATGCAGGGTGTGTCCTGGCCGCTGACTCCACAGAGCATGAGAAGAGGTAACTGGGGGCAGTTTGCTCCGAGGTCTCCACAAAATACACACTTGCTGTGGAAGGAGAAGGCTCACCAGCAATGTTGAGGGAAGAAGGCACATAGTGAGCACAGCTGATTTCAGGAGACAAGCCGTAGGAGGGACCTCTGTCCTTTGGGTCCTCCCAGACACTCGAATACAACTTGATGTAGGCGAAGGATACAAACACAAAGATGAGGATAAACAGGGCCCAGAGTTTGTGGTTCAGCATGACCCTGGTCAGCTTTAGGAGGCAGCTGGGCATCCTGAATATTCTCTCTCCAGCCAGAGCCTGCTCTCCCGAGACAGCTGCCATGATCTGAAGAGAGGGAAAGAAGACGAAAAGGCCTGACAGATGAGGCAGCAGAGTATGAGCCTTCCTTCACAGGTGTGTCCCACCTTCACAGCAGCGCACGACAAACTCTGGGAACACCATTAGAAACCTCATCTGTCACCCTCAAGGACTTCAGGTCACTGTGAACACAAGACACGTATGCAAACCCCCTGCCAGGAGGAAATAGGAACGTTCCTTATTACCATTCCTAGAGCCCTGTCAAGGGACACTGTGTAGAGCTGCTGCCCAGAGACAGCTGGTTGCCATGAGGCAAGTTCTTTTCTTGTGATATACAACGTGTCCTTCCCCCAAAACAATCACAAGCCTCAGCCTTCCAGGTTGTTGACGTGGCCATTGCTGCCTTTCCATACCAACCACCTGTCCCTGCAGCAAGCCTAGCCCATTGTTCATGGCACCACAGCCTGGCAGGATGGATGGAGGGCGGCCAAGGAATTGATACAGGGCAGCTCTGGAGGCAGATGCAGACAATAAGGTGCAGAACTGCCTTTGTAAAGGGAGTTCCAGGGCTGCTTCCTGCACCGGCCACACTGGCTCTGACCTGATCAGCTCTCCCAACGGATCCTGCTGGTGGACAGGCAATCCCTCCACTCTCCTGCACTTAACTTGAGCTCCATCCTCAGCATTAGCATCAGCACTGCAGCCCTTGCTTGTCCTTAAAGTGAGGGGCAGCAGAAGTAGCACCTCCTGTGCCCACACCAGGCCCCGAAGATCAACGGGCAAGAGCACATGAAGAAGCAGTGAGGAAGGTTGTGTCTTTTAAGACCAGAGGGAATGATCTCAAGTTGTGCCAGGTTAGAGGTTAGAGTGGACATTATCAGAATTTTACTCCCTGGAAGAGTTATCAGGCATTAGCACAGGCTGCCCAAGAAAGCTGTGGAGCCACTGTCACTGAAGATATTTAACAGACATGTAAGTGTGGCACTTAGGGATTTAGTTTAGTGGTGGACTTGGCAGAGCAGGCTTTGGGGTCAGACCCAGGCACTCAAAGGTCTCTTCCATCCTAAAGGGTTCCATCATTTCTCCTGCCTCCTTGAGCTTCATCTGCAAAGGCCCCCGCTCCAGGACAGAAAGGTTTAGGAAACAGGAAAAGCTTTAATCCAACAGCTGTAACCCAAGAGACAGGGAACACGACAGAGGACCCAGCTGGCACAGTCCCATTTGTCATTGCTCCTTGATCACTGTGCCTGGGTCACACACGGAGTTTCCCCTGTGGCCAAAACCGACTTGTCAGCTGTACTGGGAGGCATCCAAACGTCAGAACATGGAGCCACCACTCTGCACAAGGCACTGGGGGACAGAGGAGAGGCAGTGGATACAGAAATGATCAGCTCTGGATGCCCAGAAGGTTTTCTTGTCCTGCACAGAAATGCCAGCATGTGCTGCCAGTGCTACAGGCAGCAAAACCCAGCCCAGCCTGCCTTTTACAGACCCTTTTACATTCCCCACCCTACACACCACAGCTGGGTTAACCATGTAAATCAATTTTTTGCTTTGCAAGCACAAGAAGCAAAAGCAGTACAGGCTTGGGGGGAAGTTCCTGTGCAGTAGAGGAGAAGGAAAGTGCCACGCTAATCTAATCACAAGGAAGGTTTGAGTTGTCGGTGCATTTTGTGCAAAAGACAGAACTTTGCTACCGTCACATATCGATAAAGTTAGAAATACATTTCTACATTTGGAGCGGATAAGGCAATGCTTAGATACTGCGGTAGACAGTGCAATTCTTTTACAAAACAAACACAGGAAACCTGGCTCTGTCTTTTCCTCTGAAAACACAACCACCATTGCAAAGAAACTGCAAACAGTACTCACCTGTCCCTGCTTTCAAGACACCACTGAATTCACCGCTCAGCTGGAGAAGAGTTTTAAGAGGTTAGTGTCTGTGAGATTGCCTAAAACTTCATGTTCTGGCACTTCCTCCTTCTGAAAAGAAGAGACAAAACTCTGAATACGTGGAAAAACACAATAGAAGAGGATGTGACATCATTTATCTAGTGAGTAGGTTATAAAAAGAATGTACATAGTGCTGCAAAGAACTCATCTAATTATAAAGAAATCATGAAAAAAAAGGAGGAAATTCAGACCTCATAGCCACTACACTTTAAACTTTAGTCTGGGGCAGGAAACTTTCTGGTTTTGTTTTCTCCTCCTTTGCTAAAAATTCCCAGAGCTCACACTGCTCCTGGGGCTGCCACTGATAACTGAGCTGACCCTTCCATTGAGCAGCCTGCGCCCACCCCAAGCCCTAGGTACAGAATGCCCCCTTGCAAATACACTCTTTTAACCAAATGCTTTACTCAAGCATTAAGGAATACTCCTCATATGCCAGGGACCTCACTGAAGGACATTGCCACATTCAGGTGTCCCTCATTCTATGGCAGCTGCCCCGTGCCCCCGTGATCGGGGGTGGCTGTCCCTCCCTTGCATAAGACACAGTGGCACATTCATAAACACCTCCTTTATCAGCACAGCCACTAAATTTAGGGTTTACAGCAGTTCCTCCTCAGCTGCCTGAAACAAATATTGCTCTGCAGTGACCCAGACCACTCTCCTCACCCCAAATCCTTCCATGAATGGCAGCATCGTGGATGGACTGATGACAACTCCAGACCCAGCACAGGGACTCCACAGCTGCACTGGGCTACTTGATCCAGTGTCTCACCACCATTTCTTTCCCTCTAACTTGCCACAGTTCAATTTGTGTCCATTGTGTCTCCTGCCATCTCTGCATTGAACAGAGGAGAGTCTCGCTTGTGTCCTTTACCCACCCCCCTTCAGTCAGGTGTTTGCACACCCTGACCGGACAGCCCAGCCTGCTCTAGTGCAAGAAAAGTCAGCAGAGCTCTCCCAGCCTCTCCTCATGCACCGTGTGCTCCAGGGCCCTTCTCACCTTAGTGGCCCTTTGCCAGACTTGCTCCAGTATGGACACGCCTCCCTCATCCTGGGATTCCAGAACCAGCCCTCCAGGTGTGTCTCACCAGTGCTCAGTGGTGGGCAAGGATTGCCATTAGAGGTACACAGATGACTCCACATCATCCACTGCCTACATCCTTGGTGTTATCTTCAGCTTTCCAGGTGTCTCCTGGAATCCCACCCAGCAGAGAGGAGACACTCCAGAAGGTTCCTGGAGTATGTGGAACAGAACTTCCTGACACAGCTGGCAGGCAAGCCCACCAGGGGAGGTGTCCCAGGGGATCCACTGTTTGCACACAGAGAGCACTGGTGGGAGATGAGCTTGCCAAAGGCCATCTCAGGTGCAGAGATCAGGACATGATTTGATTTCAGTTCTCCATGAAGAGAGGGAGGGAGGGAGGATGGAAGGGGGTCAGCAAAACCACTACCTTGGACTTGTGGAGGACAGGCTTAGGTCTGTTCAGACCACTGGTTGAGGGAATCCCTTGGGAGGCAGTCCTGAGGGGCCAAGGAGCCCAGAAAGGCTGGAGATTCGTCAGGAAGGAGGTCATACAGGTGGAGAAGGAGCCCATTCCAGTGTGCTGTAAGCTGGTTCAGGGAAGGCTGGCCAGGATGAAGAGCAAGCTTGCACTGGGACTCAGGAAAGAACAGAGAGTTCAGCAGCTCTGGAAGAAGGGTCAGGCAACTCAGGAAGACTAGAAAAATGTCATAAAGTTAATTGCGATGGAGAAAAGAGAGAAAAGTAGAAAGGTGAAAGTCAAGCTAGAAGTCAACCTGGTCGCCAGCATAAAACTTAAGAAAAAATGCTTTTCCAAATGCATTAACAACAAAAAGAGGCCAAGAAGATTCTCCATCCTTTATTGCATGCTGGAGTGGGAACGTGACCCCCAGGGATGAGGAAAAGGCTGAGGTACTCAATGCCTTGTTGACCTCAGCCTTTAACCAAAAGCCCAGTTACCCTCTGCATACCCAGCCCCCTGAGCTGGAAGACAGAATCAGGGAGCAGAGTGAAGTCCCCACACTGCAGGAGGAAGTTGTTAGTGAGCTGCTGAGCTGCCCAGACACGCACAAGTCTAGGGAGATGCCATCCTTCCTCATAAGGCTATGGAGGGAGCTGGTGAAGCAGCTCACAAAGTTCCACTCTCCATCGTTGATCAGCGGTCCTGGTTAACTGGAGACCTCCTGGGTGACTGGAGGTTGGCCAGTGTGACACCCAACTGAGAAGCCTTGGAAGGACAACTGGGGGAACCACAGGCCTGCCAGCCTGACCTTGGTGCCCAGAAGGGTATGGAACAGAGTACCTGGAGTGCATTCACACGGTGTTCGCTGCACCACTGGGGTATCAGGCCTGGCCAGCACAGGTTTAAGCAGGTCCTGCTTGGCTGACCCTACCTCCTTCTTTGAACAGCTGATGGATGGGGAAAGGCTGTGGATGTCCTGCACCTGGGCGTTCAGTAAAGCCTTTGATCACTGCTCCCACAGCATTGTCCTGGAGAGCATTGACCTTGCAGCCCACAGATTTAACAGGTTACTCGTTTGCCAGGAAAAAGCTGCCTGGATGGCCGAGCCCAGAGAGTGTCTGGAATTAATCCAGCTGGCAGCAGCATGTCACTGGTGCTGTACCCCAGGGCCCACTGTCAGGGCCAGCCTTGTTCCATATCTTTGAGGTTCAACAAGGGCAAGTGCTGGGTCCTGCCCCTGGGTCACAACCCCCAGCAGCTCCAGGCTGGGGAAGAGTGGCTGGGAAGAGCCCAGCAGGAGAGGGCCTGGGCCTGCTGATCCATGGTGCATGTCCAGGTGGGCAGGAAGGCCAATGGCTCCTGGCCTGGGTCAGTAAGGGAGTGGCCAGCAGGACCAGGGCAGTGACTGTCCTCCTGTTGTGGGCACTGGTGAGGCCTCAGCCCAAGTGCTGTGTCCAGTTCTGGGCCTGGCACTGCAAGATGGACATTGAGGGGCNCAGGGACACCTTCCACTATCCCAGGTTGCTCAGAGCCCCATCCAGCCTGGCCTTGAACTCTTCCAGGGATGGGGCAGCCACAGCTGCTCTGGGCAACCTGTGCCAGGGCCTCACCACCCTCACAGGGAACAATTTCTTCCTCATATCCAATCTAAACCTCCTCTCTGTCACTTTGGAGCCATTCCCCCTTGTCCTGTCACTCCAGGCCCTTGTCAAGGGTCTCTCTCAATCTTTCCTGTGGGCTCCCTTCAGGCTCTGCAAGGCCACAATGAGGTCACCCCAAAGCCTTGTTTTCTCCAAGCTGAACAATCCCAATTCCCTCAGCCTTTCCTCCCAGCAGAGCTGCTCCATCCCTGTGATGCCCTTGGTGTCCCTGCTCTGGCCTGGCTGCAGCAGCTCCCTGTCCTTCCTGTGCTGGGCCCAGGGCTGGATGCAGCGCTTCCTGCACCACAGTAGATTCAGCTTGGATATGAGGGAAAATTTCAGAGTACTTAAGCACTGTGTGCCTCTGGCTCCCCAGGGGAGTGCTGGAGTCACCATTCCTGAAAGCACTCCAAAAAATGAGTACACATGGCACTGTGGGATAAAGGCTCATGGGTATGGGGATACTGAATTGAAGGCTGGACTCCATGATCCTGGAGGTCTTTTCCAACCTTCATGTGCTTCTGAGTTTTTATTTTTATCCCTGAGGACACTGCTCTGAGTCCTGGACCTGATCCTTCTGTTGATGTGGACATGCCGGCCTCTGGACTTCCACAATGGGTTCAATATTCCAATGAAAGGCTCATAATCCTCCTCACAGCACTGCAGAAACAGGCAATGCTGAGACCCTTCAGAGTGCGACAATGGCTGCTTAGATGTTGATATCCTACAAGAATTACTGCAGCAGAGCAAGGATCTTTATAAATTCTGCTCCTAAAAGAACTGCTTTTGTCTATTTGTTTTCCTGAGGAGTCCCAGAAAAGTCATCCCACTGCTGTGGAATTGGAAAAAGTAGGAAGCATCATTTGAACTTTTCTCACTTTAGAAGAACTTCACACTGAGCCATGCAGGGATCTAAAATGTGTTCTGCTCCTTAAAGTAATTTTTCATCTACTCTTCACGTATTTCCCCAGGTGTGAAGGATCTTTGCCAGCCAGGAAGTTCTGTTCTGAGCTCCAGCAAACTGTGCCCTTTCGCACTACTGGCAGTGATTTACAAACTCAGAATGGCACGGAGAGCAAGCCAAGGCTCCCTACAGCTGTTGAAACATCGCAAGGGGCTGCTCAGCCTGCGATCCACAGGAGGAGCCACTGGAGAACATCAAGAGAGGACCAGCTGAGAGACGCTGATGAATGAGTTCAACCTTCCCTGCAGCAAAAAGTCCCCTAAAGGACAGCAAGAGAGGCTGACCTCAAGATCCACTGTAAACCTGAAACACAAAGGATCTGAGGCAGTTATCAGGAATAACAGGCACAAAACCACAGAGCTGTCACACAGAACACCTGCTCTGGGGTTTAGAAACCAGCTCTGGGGAAGGTCAAAGGCACTGGGTTTCATTCAGTCTGAGGAACATTCCTGCAGCCAAGGGCCCACAGGTCACACTGCATGCCTTGACAACTCTTCAGAGTCCTGTTTCATCTTAGTGTAGGTGGCAGGGCAGAACTGGGAATAGAGCTGAGCCAGCAGGGCCTGGGAGGGGATCTCTAACTTGGTCCCGTGGCTCAGTTTGTTCCATATGTGCACTGCATAGGTGTTCTTAAGGAGTTTCTGAAGCTCCAAGGCACTGACTACCTCAAACAACTTCTTCCAGTTCTGCCAGGGAATAGGATAAACAACTTCTGGGGCAAGAGCACTCACACCTTTGCAGCTCACGCTCTTGATAGTCCTGAGGGAGCACCATTTCTTGAAGACACGAGTTAGAAGCTGTGGGCCCTGGTGACCCCAGACCCAGCCATTGTAGTTTTGCACAAAGTCCTGCATGCAAAGCTCCATGAACTTGTGCTTGGGCTTAAAGGACAGAAAGGCCCCATTAAGTTCCTTGTCATCCTGAATCCCGAGTGCATTGGTGAGGTTCTGTAAGTTCTTAAGCACAATGAAGTCTGTATCCAGGTAGATGCCACCGAATTTCCACATGAGAACAATCCTGCAGGCATCAGAGAGAACAGGTAAAAAATGAGGCTCCCAGTGCCGCAGAGGCCATAAGTACCACTTTTTCAAAGGCGTTCCAGAAAAGAGCTCTGTCAAGTCCAGGGGCTGGATTTCCACATTGGGGAAGCAGCTCAGCAAGGAGAAAGCCCAGTGCTTGGGTAAGGAGGTGTTCCCTTTGGCCAAACCTTTCATCAGCACCACGACTCTTGATGCAGGGTGTGTCCTGGCAGCTGACTCCACAGAGCATGAGAAGAGGTAACTGGGGGCAGTTTGCTCCGAGGTCTCCACAAAATACACACTTGCTGTGGAAGGAGAAGGCTCACCAGCAATGTTGAGGGAAGAAGGCACATAGTGAGCACAGCTGATTTCAGGAGACAAGCCGTAGGAGGGACCTCTGTCCTTTGGGTCCTCCCAGACACTCGAATACAACTTGATGTAGGTGAAGGATACAAACACAAAGATGAGGATAAACAGGGCCCAGAGTTTGTGGCTCAGCATGACCCTGGTCAGCTTTAGGAGGCAGCTGGGCATCCTGAATATTCTCTCTCCAGCCAGAGCCTGCTCTCCCGAGATAGCCTGAAGGGAATGAAAGAAAAAACCTGACAGATGAGACAGCAGAGCATGAGCCTTCCTTCACAGGTGTGTCCCACCTTCACAGCAGCGCACGACAAACTCTGGGAACACCATTAGAAACCTCATCTGTCACCCTCTAGAGCTTCCAGTTGTTCTGAACATGAGACACATATGCAATAAGTCTCTGGGAGGAGGAAACCAAACAAGCAGGGAATAAGACAGAAAACCCAGCTGACACAATCCCTTTATCATTTCTCCCTTAATCACTGTGACTGGGTCACGTATGGAACTGCACCTGTACCCAGAAAATGGCTTGTTAGAGCCACTGGGAGGTATCCAAAGGCAAGGCACTGGGACTGCGGGACAGAGGAGAGGCAGTGGATACAGAAATGATCAGCTCTGGATGCCCAGAAGGTTTTCTTGTCCTGCACAGAAATGCCAGCATGTGCTGCCAGTGCTACAGGCAGCAAAACCCAGCCCAGCCTGCCTTTTACAGACCCTTTTACATTCCCCACCCTACACACCACAGCTGGGTTAACCCTGTAAATCATTTTTTATGCTGTAGAAGGCAAAGAGCCACAGGCTTGGTGGGACAGAGCCGGTGCTGTAGAGAAGGTATCAAACTCACCTGTCCCTGCTTTCGAGACATCACAGAATCCCCTGCTCAGCTGGAAAAGATATTTAAGAAATTAAAGTCTGTGAGATTGCCTACTACTCTGCGGTCTGGAACTTCCTTCTTCTGAAAACGAACGGTGAGCACATGGGGGGAAAAATGGGGAGGATGTGACATCATTCATCAGTATGAGTAGCTGATACAAAGGTCATGCACTCACTGTGAACAAACCAGCTAGTTAAAAAGTAATTAAAAAAAGGAGGAAATTGAAATCCCACTGCTGCTACACTTGAAGCTTTAGACTGGTGAGAAAATGGCTCATTTTGTTTTCTCCTCCTTTGCTAAAAATTCCCAGAGCTCACACTGCTCCTGGGGCTGCCACTGATAACTGAGCTGACCCTTCCATTGAGCAGCCTGCGCCCACCCCAAGCCCTAGGTACAGAATACCCCCTTTCAAATACACTCTTTTAACCAAATGCTTTACTCAAGCATTAGGGAATACTCCTCATATGCCAGGGACCTCACTGAAGGACATTGCCACATTCAGGTGTCCCTCATTCTATGGCAGCTGCCCCGTGCCCCCGTGATCGGGGGTGGCTGTCCCTCCCTTGCATAAGACATGGTGGCACATTCATAAACACCTCCTTTATCAGCACAGCCACTAAATTTAGGGTTTACAGCAGTTCCTCCTCAGCTGCCTGAAACTACCAGACCCCTCTCCTCACCCCAAATCCTTCCATGAATGGCAGCATCGTGGATGGACTGATGACAACTCCAGACCCAGCACAGGGACTCCACAGCTGCACTGGGCTACTTGATCCAGTGTCTCACCACCATTTCTTTCCCTCTAACTTGCCACAGTTCAATTTGTGCCCATTGTGTCTCCTGCCATCTCTGCATTGAACAGAGGAGAGTCTCGCTTGTGTCCTTTACCCACCCCCCTTCAGTCAGGTGTTTGCACACCCTGACCAGACAGCCCAGCCTGCTCTAGTGCAAGAAAAGTCAGCAGAGCTCTCCCAGCCTCTCCTCATGCACCGTGTGCTCCAGGGCCCTTCTCACCTTAGTGGCCCTTTGCCAGACTTGCTCCAGTATGGACACGCCTCCCTCATCCTGGGATTCCAGAACCAGCCCTCCAGGTGTGTCTCACCAGTGCTCAGTGGTGGGCAAATATCACTCCCTGTGACCTTGCAGGCCATGGCTCACAGGCTGTGGGCATATCTGCTAGCTCCTGGTCAGCCTGTGGTCCAGGGGACCACTAGGCCTTTTTCTGCCCAGGTGCTTTCCATGAAAATGCTGCCTATCATTTTCATGGTTTTGCTTATTACATTTGAAAGCCAAATTAACCAATACAGGGCTTGAAATATGCAAACAAAAAATGTGTCCGAACAAAAACTGCAAACTTCACAGAGACACCTCACTGCACAATGTCAACTGTGATATTGGAATACCATCAAGGATCCCTTGTTCCTAGCACAAAAGAGGTAAAAGAAAGGAAACAGACACAGGGCTGCCACCACATATGATCTTGTAACTCTGCCATGCAAGGACTGCCACCAGTCTGCTGCTGCTGGATCAGCACATGCTCACACCTACTTTTAGTGCACCCTTCCCTGAGCTCAGTGATTTCCTGCCCTACATGACTAACAGTGCTTCACTGATATTTCCTTGGTAGCAAAGTCATAGACAGCAAAAAAGGGAAACAACCCAAACTAAATGATGGTTGAATGACTGACTGATGGTACAACATGAATTGTATAGGAAGCCAAAAAAAGCATCCTGCAATCCTTAACTTTTCAAATTGTAACAGCAGATATTCAGAAGTCCCTGAAACCTTGGAAACCATTCCTAATCAGAAAAAATTTTCATTATTGAGTAATATTCTTATAAAAATCATATGCTCTATATGACAGTTCAAGTAGTGATAACAAATTAAAGAAATTAACTGTAAAAATTCTTTAAGGGCATGAATTTAGTGATGTCAGAGAATGAAATGTTGCATTCTCACTTCGCACTGAAAGCAATTAGGATTGTTTTTACATAATTACATTAGAACTGTGTAATTCTCAGAGTATGAGTTTAGCAGAAGGTCTCAAAACCTCCAGGCATAAATCTTACTATACCAAGTAAAAACAAGTGTTTTAGCCAGAGGTGACCAGATGATTACAGGAAGACTATGGTTGTCCATATTGCAGAAGTGCAAGTATTGTTTCAAAAACAGAATATAAATTAAGGATGTCAATAAGGACTTCACTATTGTTTCCCTTCTGGGATTTAATTGATACAGCTTATACCTGTGTAATTAGGAGATTTAGCCTATGAAGCTGGACAGGCCTGCAAATTAGCAGAAAATTGCAGGAAAGAAGGTTCAAAGGGATCATCTAAATATTAGCAAATATATGTGTATCTGTAGATACATAATATACTATTAACTAAAATGGATTTGCAATGTAGTTCTTTGTTGCACCTCAGAACATGCAGAGAAAGTGGTTAGAGATGGTTTTGCATCTTAAACTGGGCAAGATGCTTTGGTTGATCCCAACATTTTCAAGCAGTAACTGTGCCCTCTCGTGGCCAGGTCAACTGCCATTCCTGCAGTTCTGGGCACTGAAAATATCCTTCTGGGTTTAAGGAAAGTACTGCTGTGGTAGCAAAGCAGAGAGTGGCATCTCCTGCAGCAAAAGCTCCAGCACTGGAGGAGGTGAGCCTGAGGCTGGCTGGAAGATCTGGTAGAGATCTGCCAGAATTTGTCACAAACATCCAGTCTTTGTGGGCTAAATGAAAGTACACTGTGATAGAGCTTCACTTCTTTGTTTTATTACTGCTTGTTGTCGTGTATTTTTATCAAGACTTCAACTACTTTATGGCATTAAACTATAAAGGCTATGGTTGGATGTACATCCAGCACAAACTTAGCAATGCAGCTCTGGTTAGCCCTGGAAAAAGTGTTTCCATTAGCCCCTGTTGTCTTCAGGAGACCAAATACCCTTGAGATTACTGATGTCCTTTCAAGCAAATGTATGGACATAGGAACTGCACAACACCCGAGGAGGTGTTGGTAAATTTGCTACAAACTCAGTAACAAAAAACAGAGAGGAGGGGAAAATGTCCAGCAAAGTACTGCTGCATACCTAGGTAGCTGCTAAGGGTCTGGAACAATAAATACAACCCATCATAAGCAGCATGATGGAAATATTTTGGAGACCCACCAGAAAACAGTTGAAGATCTCAATTTTTTCCAGATTTACATTACTAATGAAAGCAAAAGAGGTGAGATTTGACTATAACAGCATTCAGTAGGTGACTAATCAGTCTGCTAAGCATAAAAACACAGAGTGGTGCCCAACAGGGATGCATCCACCAGCAAACTCCCCTGGTATTTAGGGGAATTGGTTTTTAGCATTCTACCAACAGTTTTAGAGCTCCTCCTCCTGAACTCAGAGAGGATGGCAAACCAGGAATGTATGAATGTGTTTTGGGATAAGAGGTGAGCAAATATTGTAAATGTAGTATATTAGACCAATAAAATACTGCAGCTGAAGGCAGAGGACATTTAAGGCACCTGTCTCTTAACTGTACTTTTCACAACTTCACTTTTCCAGAATGAACCCTGCAGTATCCAATTCACTTACAGGGGGTTTAGAACTAAGTTTTTTCCAGAAATAAAAGTAGTATAAACACCCTCTTGTATAGCTGTAATGAAATGCTGGATGGACACTTTGTGGTATAAGATGCATTAAAAGCAAGCCACAGCAAAAAGTCAGAGAATGAGATTAGCAAGTTTCTACAAAACAAAAAAACAAAAACAAAAACAAAACAAAAAAAACCCCAACCAAACAAACAAAAAAACAACCAAAAAAACAAAAAAACCCCCAAAAAACAACAAAAACACCCCCTCCCAAAAAAACCCCACCCAAACAAACAACCAAAAAAACTCAAAACAAAACAGATTGTGGGAAGAAATGATATTGCAGTTTTGATAGCTGCCGATTCCCAGATCACTGTACACAAAGCAGCAACCGATATGATGGCATCTCACTGAAGCTGTCCAGAAAAAAATATCTACAGGCTCTGTTATTTGCAACAGAGAATATCAGTGATGTTCCTCAGCAATGGCACCAAACAGAAAATCAGATAGCCAGACATGGCAACATCATTATATTTCAGTCAGCCTCCCTGAACACGATAAGCAGTAGCCCAAGATGAAGGGGAAATGGTCAGTAATGCTGTTACACTTAGTCAGAAATTTGTAGGATCAGGTTTGTTAAGCAGGACCTGCCTCTCATGAATGTGTGCTGGCTGGGCCTGGCCCCCTGGTTGGCAGGTCACACTCAGTACAGTCTGTTCCACAGCCTTCCTTGGTATCGAGGTCAGGCTCATGGGCTTGTGGCTCTCCAGATCCTCATTTCAGCCTTCTTGTAGATGGGTGTCACATTGGCTAACCCTCAGTCTTCCAGGACTTCCCCAGTTCACCAGGGCTGCCAGTAAATGATGGAGAGCAGCTCTCTGAGCTCGTCCACCAGCTCCCTCAGTCCCCTTGAGTGGATCCCACCTGGCCCCACAGATTGTGCAATTTTACATGGAGCAGCAGGATACTGTTTCCTCCTGGATTACAGAGGGGTTATCCTATCCTATCCCTATCTTCCAGCTCAGGCAGGGGCTTGACACCCTGGTAATAACTGGTCTTTCAGTTAAAGACTGAAGCAAGGGAGGCATCAAGTACCTCAGCCTTTTCCTCATGCTTGGTGGCAATGTTTCCCCTCACATGCAATAAAGGATGGAGAATCTCCTTGGCTCTCTGTTACTAACGTGTTTGAAAAAAAAATTAAAAATTTGTTATCTCTTGTGGCACTTGGCAGATCAAATTCTAGCTGGGCCTTTGGCCTTTCTTTCTCCCTGCATCACCTAATGACACCCTTGTAATCCTCCTGAAGCCACTTGTCCCCTTCCAAAGCTGGTAAATATTTTTTCCCCCTTGAATTCAATCAAAAGCTCCCTGTTCATCCAGGCCAGTTTTCATCCCTGCTGGCTTGTCTTATCCCACATTGGGCTGGCCTGTTCCTGTGCCTTTCAGATGTTGCTCTTGGAGAATGTCCAGCCTTCCTGCACCCCTTGCCCCCCAGGACTGCTTCCCAAGGGACTGCCTCAACCAGGGCCCTGAACAGGCCAAAGTCTGGAAGTCCAAGGTAGAAGTTTTGTGACTCTATTCCATACTTCTTCAAGAATCGAAAACTCTCATTTGGAGACCACTATGCCTGAAACAGACTCCAACCATCACATCTCCCACCAGCCCTTCTCTGTTCACAAACAGCAGGGCCCAGCATCCCCAAGTTCCTCTTACCTGTGGCAGATGCAGAAATTAATTCTGAGTTGTTTCAAAGTGATCTCTGAACTCCCTTCCAATCTCATTCTCTACCAGGCATCATGTTCCTTCTGTAACTGGAAAAAAAAAAAAAAGGATTAATAATATTGGTAGCTTTACTATCTTTTAGAAATTGTTTTCAGTGTTTTCTATAGTCTCATGGTGTTGCCATATTTAACCTGCCAGACCTCATGTGCCTACTTCACTTTCCCTCTGGTTATAGATGCCATTTTGAAGAGTGCTTTATATTTCTCATACCTCTGCCAGCATGCTGGCAGGATGCTGTTTGGCTTTTTCATTATAAACAAATTTAAACATCAAGATCTCAGCTCGGGCTGTAATGGGTGCAGCTGAGTGACTTCCTCCCGCAGTTCTCTCTTCTGGACTCTGTCTGTTCATCTGATTTCCAGGAATGGTTACAAAGCAAAAACCAGAGACCACGAGCCAAGTGAACAAGGGAATGGTCACAATCACTTGAGAGAGATAAACCTGAAGTACCTATGAGAGACTAAAGGGATGATGTTTATAAATGGTGTATCCAAACAGAGCATGGGGAGAGCTTTGCTTCCCCTCTTCTCTCCTGCTGAGGACACACCAGCCCTAGGCAGAGCTCAGAACCCAGCATGTATCAGATCAAGACAGGTAACTGCACTTTCCCACAAGAATCTACTTTGCACTGTGGCCTTCCCAGACTACACGTTTTGGGAGGAGGGATATAAAACAAGGAGGAGAATAACAAGGGGGAAAAGAGCCCCACAGAGCATTACTCCTTACTGTGTGTCCTGAATGCCCCCAACACGAGAGCCCCTGGCACACAGGAGAGCTCTCAGGCAGCAGAGAAAATAATCATCCTTTAGTCACTTCCCAGGGGACTGGATCCAGGATTACCTTCCTGATCCTTCCATGCTCCTCTTCTGCTGCACTGGCCAGTTCTGCATCTCCAGCCCTTCTCCATCTCCTGCCTTCCCCCTTGAGGTTCAGCACCCCTGTACCAGCTAAGCTTCATGAGCCCAAGACAAGAGACATGGCATAAAATAAGGTGTATAGTTCACAGTTTAATGGAAGGGCACTGTCATCAGTGTGGCAACGCTTTTCTCAGAGGTGCCAGGCTCTTAATAAAGTTTAAAACCCAGAAATATTTCACAAAGAATATATTTTTTGAAGAAAAAGGTTAAAAGCTGCCTGAAAGATGCAGAATATTTTAGTGTCTCCTCTGCTTTAATCCCTGTTTATCTTTTGGTAAAAGTTTGCATAATTTAAAAGAAATAAAATCAATACAATTCAACAGTAAAAACAGAAGTTCTGTCAGACAAAACAGAAATGTGCATAATGAAACAGAGAACTATATAATGCCTCCTAAAGAGAACTATGGGTCAGCTTGATAACAGAATTTTCCATTTCAGATTAATCATTCTTCAGTTGAAAACAAGAAAAAAAAATCTCTGCTGAGAATATTTTTTTCTCTCTCATTTTCTTTCTCCCTCTACTGAACAAAAGCCTTATTGTTCTATGACTTTTCCAAAACACTTTCAGTCTCTCAGATTGGCCACTCTGGAGTGTTTCTACACTACCTGACACATCACCTGGTCAGCAGCCACCTCCCAGTTAGCTGCCCTCCCCTTCAGACCCTTTGCTTTCCTTGGGACTCTGAAAGGGTAACACACACTTTCTGTCCATACAGCTGCAAGAAACAGCAAGACCCCACCATCCTGTCCCTAGCAGCTTCCACCCTTTCTTAAAAACATTCAAGCAGAGTATGCTGCTCTGACCAGCTGCAGTTTTGGTGTGCAATGGGCTGTGTTGGTCTAGTTTGGAGCTGATTGGACCCAGCTGGAATCATGGCCCCTTTCCACACAGGTAAACCCTGCAGCCCCTGGCTCCTCAAACCCTGCTGATTCTGCCTCGTTCAGAGTACTTCACAATGTTTAAATACAGAGATGTTTTTCTTCCTGTAAGGGTGAAACTTGGATTTGAATGTTGGATTACCAGCTGGTGAGCTGTTCTTCACTACCTAGTGCAAACAAAACTGGTTATAAAAGAAATTAGGTGGTGAGGGTTACTGACTTCCTGGATGATTCATATATTTATTTCCCTTCCCTGTGTAGTAACATTGATTTCCAAAAAAGTTACCTGTCTAATTTTTTAGAAACTCTTTAAAGAAGGAAAATGGATGATATTAAGTGCCATGTCATCATTTACTGACCTGAATGCAAAGGACTTGCCAACAATTTATTGATGGCTCCCCATCCCATATTTTTTAATTTGCTTAAACCTGTCAAGAGTTTTTCCCTGCACCAAAGGGCTCTTGACCAGTTAAACAGGAAGATGGGGACATCCCAGCACTGCCACACAATGGGGAAGACTTCCCAGAAAGCAAGGCTTTGTGTTGCAACTAAACCAGCCCAAGGAGAAGTTGCCAACAAAGCGGGGGGATTACCTCAGTAACCTGAGACAGAAAACTTTACCTACAAAATAAATCTGAAGCTTTCCTGAGGGTTTGGTTTCCACAGAACAGCTCGACTGAAGCACAGCTGTGAGGGAGAGTAGTTAAGAGCACTACTGCTCCCTCAGCAGTTCTCCCTCACAAACAGCAAGGAAATAGCGATGATCTGGTTTGGTTTTCTTAAAAGACATTCCACAGCTTAAAAGGAGAGAAATATAGAAGTATCTCAGGCAGCAAATAGACTCAGCAGGTTCCAGCAGCTGTTTCAGCAACACTGGTGAAAGCAACAGGGAAACCACAGGGTCCTCTGGGGCACTGCAAACACCTCTGAAGTCAGAGCAAAAAGCTCCATTTCTTCCCATCATGTCTGATAAAGTCTCATCAGAAGTTACACAACAGCCGATGGCGATGCATCCCTGAGATTCCCTCCAGCAGTTTCAATGGAGGAAACAAAGCAAGGGGAAAGCTCACAAGCACAGGAGCGACTGCCACACCAATGCAAACATGCAGCTATGTTTGCTTGAAATTCACTCCTGTTTTTACCTTAGCAGTACTTCGTGACTGCCTAAAAGGCAAAGCAAACATTAATAAGTTTCCTGGCCCTGTCAAAAAAAGGCGCTTTAGGACTTTTCTGGGGCAACACAGAGATGACTCGGGAGCAAAGAGGTATCACAACAGCCAGAGACAAGCGCCAGGCGCTCCCTCACCGAACCCAGGCTGCACTCCCCACGGGCCAGGAACTGACCTGCTGAGTGCTTTTCCTGTGACACACAGAGCAAGGAATAAACTTGTTTGTTTTTTTAAAGTCCCTTCCGTGTGGCACTTGCTGTGCAGGACCGCGTGCCACATGCCAGCAACAATCCCAACAGGCACAAAGCAGCTCTCACATGCTGCCAGAGCCCCATCCCATTCCAGTCCCAATGGTTGGTTACCCCCAGCTGCAGCAATGTGCTGTTGGCTCAGCAAGGCACAAAACATCCATCCCAGAGTTTCCAGAGGCAGATGGGGCTGCAACCCACTCCAGGTGATATAAAACAAGTTTAGGGCATTTTTACAGAGGTCAATGTGTTTAAATGTTTTGTTAAATATGGTCCTTGATACTGAGCCCAGGATATTTAGAAAAGGTCCAGAGTCTTTTTGCTGCTGCTTCATGGAGAAGGTCAAATCCATTATTCCATTCATACCTGCCAACAGGTTTCACCCTTGCTTTTGTTTTTCCCAGAAGGCCAAGTTTTTTTGTTTGTTTTTAAACTTTTCCTTTAAAAGCCAATGGAAACATTAAATCACAAGAAAGAACACAACATCTTAAAATCTTAAACTAGAATCAAAGCTCAATTCAAGACAGACTTTTAAATAACATTTGCTGCATCAAAATTAAACATACTAATCTTGGATCCAGAGCTAAGGCAATTTAGAAGTAACTAGTGGGTGTAATCCCCAACAAATCGTTAAGGGTGTTAAGGCATCCTTAAGTGAACTAAAAAAA
>VWYO01005648.1:2360-17752 GCA_013400275.1 Rhadina sibilatrix | reverse complement strand
AAAAAAAAAAAGCTGCTGAAAGTTTACATAAATCAGTTCCCACTAACAGTGTTTCAGAGAAGCTACAGACAGGCATTTTTTTTCCTTTTGAGCACAATGGAAAACTCAAGATAGCAAAGCTTTCATCAAGAACAAATTAGAAAAAAAAACCTCCTAGAACTACAGACTGCACGAATTGTCAAAGCAAAGCACGTGGGTTCTTTCTTTCCAAAGACCACCGACAAAACTGCCCTGCACTGCACCTTCTGCTTTTACCCCTTTGCTCTTTCCAGTATGCTTACCAAGAGCAGAATCAGGAACTGATACCCTGAATTGCTACCATGTGCTGTGGAGAGCTGTGAACAAGATTGGTCTCTAGAAATACTCAGAATGATGCAGTCTGCAGCAGAGAGATGGGTTCAGGACTCGTGTTAGGATCTGTGCTTCTTTGGTCCTGGTGCCTAGTCTGCCCCAGTGCTACAGACTGCACAGGGGTGGCTGCAGGTCAGTCTGTGTGAAGCCATTCCCACAATCACAGCCTAAGGGGGAATCACGGGGCCTTTCCCAAGGCTGCACCTTAGGTACTGGTGGACAGGTATTGCCCTTATCACATTTCAAATGCCTTTCAAATGCCTCGTGCCTTTTTGCACAGCCTGCACCTCCATTATAGTTTCCTTTTCGTTGAGGAATACCAAAACATATGGAACGTGGAATACCAATAGCCCAGTACCAATATGTATGGAACACCAAGAGCTAATGCAATTGGGCCTGTCTTCTGTACACCTCATGAGAACATCCCACTTGGACTTAGCTCAAACAGGGCATATCAGGATCACTGGTGACCTCCCTGAATGCATCCTTTTAAAATTCCATACTGTTCATGCTCCACATGGCACTCACACAGAGAATTCACCTGCCTGATCAAGAGCAGAGATTTTTAACACTGAAATCGTGACTGCCTGCTCAAATGAGCACAGGGCTGAACTACTTGAGAAAACAGCTGGAGCTGTACCAGGGGAGGGTTAGGGTAGGCTTTGGGAAAAGGTTCTTCACCCAGAGGATACTGGGGCACTGAACAGGCTCCCCAGGGATTTGGTCACAGCACAAGCCTGAGAGAGTTCAAGGACCACTTGGACAGCCGTCTCAGGTACAGGGTGTGATTGTTGAGGTGTCCTGTCCAGGGCCAGGGGTTGGACTCAGTGATCCTTGTAAGTCCTTCCAACTCAGCTTATTATGTGATTTTACTCAAATAAGGGCTGGCAGGGAAGTGCCATTTCTGCCCTGCAGCTTTCCCAAAGCCCTCCAGGGAGCCGAGCAGGTATGAGCTGCCCCCACTGGGGCCAGGCCACCAGGGTGTGGGGCAGGAGGACCCTCTGGTGACATCTGCTCCTCACTATTCGGGGATACCTGGGATTACCCAAAAAGCATCAAAGGAAGATAAATTTTTTTAACTTTATAAAACACTTTTGCTAGTCTTAAGACTACTTGCTGAAATGCAAGATTCTGCATGTCCTTGCAAGGATGTCATGATCTTGAATAGTTCTTAAGTGAAGGTTCATAAACAAAACACTACAGCTTGATGCCTTCCTCAGAATTGTGTGCCTATTCTATGAATGGAGAGGTAAGATTTATTTGCACTTGTCAGACACAACAGTAGAGCACCAAAGCCCCAGCAGCAGGTACAGCTGGCCAGCCCTCCCTGCTGCAGAACACAGCATGGCAGTGATGTGGCAGCTGTAATTTGCCTCCCAGCTCAAAAAGGCCTGCAGTAACCTGAACTCCACCCCTCAGTTTCTTTTTTTGAACCTTCATCCACCCCCTTCAAGATGCACTGTGGCCCTCTCACTTCCTCATGGCAGTTGCACATTCCCCAATGCTGTTCTGCTCAACAACTTCCGTCCCACTCTGCCACAGCCCTTGAGCTCAGCACAGGAGACACTGGGAAGCAGCAGCTATTGAAGGATGGCTTCAGGAATCAGAGGCTCCTGAACAATAACCCACAAACCCTGAGCTGTGAGGCAGGACAGAAGATGGAATTGCACAACAGTGGAGAAAACTCTGGGATCTCACTTTCCACCCAAAAGAATGCAGGAGAATCGTTCTCAGCATCCTGTCAAAAAAAGTTTCCCCTACTTTTTTGTGTAGGCCATTTTTGGGTCCTCTTTAACTTTGTAGCTCACATCTTTTAGTTTTAAGGGAGCAACTACATAAACCCCTCATCAATACTTAAAATGAAAGGGATGGCAGAATTTGGCTGTGTAAAGCTGCTGGAAAGGGCAAAGAGACAAAAGGACAGATGCTAGCAGTGGGTGAGCTGGGAAACTGATACAGCTCCATGCCACCAACAGCTTCCAAACAGTAGTTTCCTGTTACTGCATTTCTGTAGGAAGCCACGCAGGCTCTTGTGTGCTGGAGTATAAAATTTAAGGCTAAACACTGTTTTAACCCTCACAGCTCAAGAGAATACTGGCACATGGCTAGAAAAGGAGCTGCTCTTTGGTAGCACAACCGAGGAGACCGTGAAAACACAGAACTCCACCTGATCAGAAAGTGAGAAAATTCTGTTAATTCATGGTATCACTACAAGGAAAGATGGTCTAACAGCAGAATACACATGGATTTAGGGGACCTCTGTTTATTCTGCTGCTCTGGAACAGGTTTCTTACAGACCAAGGAGCCAGTCACTTAGAATTGAAGCAGGAAGTGTCACCTCTGATTTGAAATTGTAGTGTAGTCAATGTCTAAATTTCTTCAAGGATCTCAGGGGTTCCTTGTCTGACTCACAACTTTCCTCCTAGAGTATTGAGGAAGTACTTTCCTATATGACAGCTCAGCTGAAAGGCTGAGCTTGTTAAAGACTGGGAGACATTAACCTTGCATAGACAGGAGGTGTTATGCAATTGAAAGTGTGCGAACATTGTCCTTTCTAAGAGGAAAGTCTAAATAAACATGATTGTACTTAATCCTTTGCTGACAAGGGAGTGGCTGGTTCACAATGCCATAATCTGATGTTCCACCAGACCTCATTTAAGCTGTTGGGCAGAGTTCTCAGCCTCAGTTTAAGATAATTGTAAAAGTCAGTAAAGACAGCAAAGAAATGAATTACAAGAAGTGAGTTGGTAGTGTTATCACCTGTTTCCCAGTGAAAGCACCACCCAAAAGAAGATCTGTGAAGTTGTTCTGGGACTTGAACAGCCCAGCAACTTGGGGAGTTTTAGTGCTAATTTGATCAGGACTGAAACACACACCCCTGATGAGAGCAGAGAAAGGAACCACAAAGCCAGAAGACACAGTACAAGGTTTTGACAAACCTGGGAAGCACAATCCTTAGGGAGCTGAGTAACAAGAACTATGCTGATTTACTGGGGGGGGGCTTCCAGTAAAGACAAGAGGGGTGTCCTTAGTCTCTCCTGCCATCACATACTGTAACATGATCCAAACCACCAGGGCACTGACAGCGAGGAACTTCCAGCACATGGACATCCTGCCCTCTGGTCTCACCTCTACACAGGGAACATGCAGGTTTCTTATGGTGCCTGTGGCTGGCACAAAACCAAGGTGATGGCTGATTGCTGCTAAAGAATGTGTCTCCACTCCCTCCCTCCTCAGGTTCTTCCTTGGTGCTCCTCTGAACCTGCTGTGACCAGCCTTGCTAAAGCTAAAATAGCAAAGGCTGCTTCTGCTGAAGGTTTGAATATTCTTCCTTGTGGCACAGGTGCTGGTGAGGCAGACACAAATATTGGCACAAAAAGATTCTGCTGCAGGCATCCAGGAAGCTGCATCCTTCTGGTGTCACTGAACCTCAGTGCATGGTAACTTGGTGCAATGATGATGCCCCCGAACAGGAAAAACTTCTTTAAAGCCAGCCACTGGATGGAGAGAGCAAATGCCTCAAGAATCAGTAGAAATCCCATGAAAAGGAAATCTTGAGGCATAGGGACAGCTGCTACCTGAACTGCACAACTAAAGCTAAACCTGGCAGGCAGACTGCTTTTCACTCAACTTTGTAGACTTCTGCCTTCAAGGGTAATGGCCTTGTCTGTGTTGCCAAACAGGGCACACAAACAAAAGAAAGGCGTTCACATGTGCCTCACCAGTCGGTGCTTCCTCCTACAGAGCCACTGACTCGAGATGCTTCTGGGAATGCTACAAAACCCAAATGCAGGGGTATTCGAGTTTCTTGAGATTTGTTCCTCTGGCTTCCATTGCAACAAACCCCATGGATAATAGTGCAAAACCACCAGTCTCTTCAGAGTTAAGAAACATCCAGTCTATTCCGAGAAACCTCTCACACATTAGAAAGCAACATGTTCACTTTACCAAGATGGTTCATTTTTAGCCAAAGCTTCTAAACTCGTCTTCTTTCAGTAGCATTAATAGTTTTAGGTTACTACAGTTACAAGAGTTCTGTAATATTTTTTATGCCTCTTTAGTAGGTGGTCTCTTTCCCGTCTCCTACAGTTCCATTGTGAATCTCCATCTTCTTCAGACCTTATCCCTGTCCAGACTCCGACGTTTTCCAGAGCACGTCTGCCCGAGAACACGGCAGCCAACTGCACCCTCCCCGTTCACCAGTCCTGATGTCTTTCCACCCTCTCAGCCAAGCCAGACCTCTTAGTCACCGCTGGCAGAGCGGAATCCCGCTTTTCTCCTCCCTCAGCTGACCCTTTCCTCTTCAGCCTCCCCCTGCTGCCATCCTCCCGGATCTTCCAGCGTCCCACCAGTGCTCCTGGGGCAGGATGGAGCCCTTGCAGCCTGCGGCGCAGGCGGCCACAGCGTCTGAGCTGCCGCCCTCACTCTCCCCTCCGCCACTGCCCCCGAGAGCGCTGCCCGCGCCGCACAAACCCCACAGAGGTGCGGGGGGCCCGAGGGGGGCTGCCCTCTGCACCCCGCGGCCGAAAGGCCGGCGCCGCTCCGGGAGGGAGGGAGGGAGGGAGCGCTGGGAGCTGCCCCGCAGAGCCCCGGCGGCCGCACGGAGCCGGCCCGGCGCTGCCGGGGGCGGGGGTCTCGCTGCCTCTCCGGCAGCACTGCCGCTCCATCCGCCCCTCCCCCGTGCAAAAAGACCCCCTTTCCCGAGCGGGACACGAGGGCCAAGCCGCCCATCCCCGCTCCTGCCGAGCCCCGCATCCCCGGGCTCACCTCGGCCGAGAGCGCGGCTCCGTCCCGCAGCCCCGGCGCCAGCGCAGCCCCGCCGCTCCCACCGCCGGACGGGACCGAGATGCCCCTCCCGGGGCCGCCCCTCAGGTCAGGTCGGGTCGGGTCGGGGAGACACCTCGGGAGGGCCCCGTCCCCTCCCCGAGCCCCGGGACGGCGGCGGCGCCCCGTGGAACGGCCCCACCCCCGGCACTGCCGCTTTCGGCCGGGCGCTTTGGGGCTTTTAATTCCCACCGTACCGCTCAAAACTGCCCTAAGGATTTTTATCCCCCCACCTCGCTCTCTCCGTCTCACTTGCAGGAGTTTGTGCTCTACCCCGCGGCCGGGTAACCCGAGCCGTCCCAGAGCAGTTGCACCTCCGCTGTCTCGCTCGAGTGGCGATGCGCGGCAGGGGTGACCCACCCTGCCCAGAGACATCCCGACCTCAGGGGCCGCTAATTACGGACACGAGGAGGAGCAGGGGAAGGCGGAAGCTTCTCACACCTGTTGGGAGGCGAAGGGAGATCATTTGTACAGCGGACGCGAGTCACTAAAGATGGGAAACTGAAAATTTTAGTTAAACGAACAACCCCACCAAACAAAGTTAAAATATTAAAAAAAAAAAAATTAAAAAAAGGTACCCCGTAACTGAGCTGCAGACGTGTTGCAAAGCAAGTTTCAAACGCACCCTCAAGCAGGAGGAACTTTTCTGTTAAATGACTCCTGGCAATGATTGCTTAACAAGTTCTTAATGAGCATGAACAAAGAAGTAAATTTGGGCTTTCATTTAGAAAAGCACCGTCGACTGCTGTAGGGTGGAGCACATTGGAAAAATCGACAGAGATTTTGTGAGGCAGGTTAGGTGATAATACGAAATGGTTTAGACAGAGGTAATCCTACCTAGAGCAAGAGTTGAACACACGAGTTCTTAAAGATGCCTTCGTCTCCGTATTTTGATTCCTACGATATTTATGTTTTACTAATGTGTTACAAATGTTGTACCTGACACAAACCTTTTCACCACAGAAATACTGACACTGTTGCAAACAAAAATACTTTATTTGCAATCCAGTAATCTGAAATTGCTTCTCCCCACCAATTATATATATATATATTTATTATCAGAACAGGTCTTAATCGAATTTTAAGTTAAAAGAGATTTCAAGATATTTTGGTCTGTGCAGCTGAGCAGAATTTAAATTAATAAGAGAGTTGCTACCACCGAAGATGTCAATGCCCATCCTCCTTGGAGCATCCTGCTTGGATGCCATTCCTTGCCTGGCCTCTGGGTGAGAGCAGCCCTCAGATGCAGCGGGAGGCAGGATGGGGTTTGTGAAGCCCGTGGGAGCATTCAGGAGCCAGCAGCTGGATCACGGGGGCTCCTAGAGCAAGCGCAGTACCTGCAGCGCTGCCACATGCAGACACCCCGTGGGAAGGTGACAAAGTGGGGAAGGAGGGTCTGGAGCCCGGAGATCTCTCCAGAAGAGTGCCAGAGCCAACATTTATGTCCTCTGGGGCTACTACAGCAATGATGGCAAAATCTTAGCCTCTGGACATGGAGATGAATCTAGCCAGCAGAACTGAGATTACACGTGTGCCTCCGGGCTGTTTTATCATCGGTTCCTGATGCTTAAAGTGGAGGCTGTACTCCAAGGATGCCAGCCAGCCCCACTCATAGATCAGCGCTGGGGTATGCGGGGTGTCAGGGAGCCAAATCGGGGTGTAGGAAGCAAATAATTTACCCCGAGTTCCCGTGGAGAGCCTAACAAGATGTAAATCACCCTCCAAAGCACCCGTCAGAGCAGTAGCATCATCACCTCTGAGCTGGTTTGACAGCTGCAAATCACCTGAATAAAACAGTTTTCAAGCTTCTGGTCCGGATTTGGTTTGATGAACAGTTCCCTATGTCATCAGTCAGCCGCTGAGGCGACTCCAGTGTGACCTGGGAGGGGAAAGCCGCTGGGGAGGGGTTTTGTGACAGTACAGGTGGCTCGTCCTCCTCCCTGCTTCCTCTGAGCCAGCGAGCTGCTGGCTAGGGCTGAGCCCTGCGGCTGGAAAGAGCTCTCACAGAATTTATTCCTGTGAAAGCAGCGTGATCACGGCACTGGTCTCCCTGCCTGGCACAAGTGAAGGGCTCAGGGAAGGTGGGAAGGGAGAAGGGAGCGGCGTGGCTGGCACCCAGCGATTAGATTGCACCATCCTGCGACAGGAGAGAGGGCTGGGGACATGGCAGGGCAGGGGGGAGTGGCCAAGGGCTGCCTGCCTGCCTGCAGGAAGGAAGGAGGGTCACTATGCCCTCACAGGATTAGTCTCTCACATGCTTTATGTACTGTTTCCTTAGAGGACAGCTTCAGCCCAGATGTTCACTGCACTGCAAGGCCCAGCGTGGTGAATGGGTATAAGCAAGGGCATGGTCTTGCCCTTGGGGCTGTTTGTTCCTGCCTAAGGGCTGTCTCCTGCAGGCACAGGGGGTCTAGTGCAGCCCTGCTCCTGCCTCTCCATCCAGCAGCTCCTTATGGGGTCATGTCAAGGAGTGGCTGGTCCTGGGGTGCTGCTGGTGGTGTGCCTGGCTGGGCTGAGGGACACTCACATCTGCTCTCCTCCCTCGTGCTTTTCAGCCTCAGCTGTTACCTTGCAGTCTCCTCTGGCTTTGGTTTTAGCCAAAGAGAAGTTTTCCCTTCCTTTGGAAAAGCAGATCAAACCCTCTTGTGATGCAGCCAGCAGCCCTTTTCTGGTGTTCTCCTGCCAGGAGCCAGACTGCAGACTGAGGCTCTTAAAACAACTGGGTTTTTTGTGCCATGGTACTCCCAATCAACCACAATGGGATTAACACTGAAGCATGTTCCCATTTCCAGGGTTTTTTTATCAAGTTTCTGTGAGGGGAAAGAAGAAGAATAAAACCAGTGAGTGGCTTTGCTAGCAGACACACCTTGAAATGAAGTTCCTGAGCATCTACCAAGAGCTTTTTTTTTTTTTTTTTTTTTTTTTTTTTTTTTTTTTTTTTTTTTAAATGAAGTTGGCAGAAACAGATAAATCCTTTTAGAGGCATTAGGAAATTATAATATTTATTGATCAGCGTGCACCAACCCTGGTTTATGCACTCTGACAGATTTTGCCAGTTGAGTCAAGTGTGATAATAAACGTCATGTCCAGCAAGTGGATTAATAATGGAGATGTGATGTGAGGGAAATTGGAACACTGAGGGAAATTAGAACAGTGTGGTACCTTCAGGGAGAAAGCAGGATGGCTGTTACATAATTTAAACCCAAAGTGAGGTGTTCTACCACAGACGAAAGGCCGGCAAGCCCTCTGCTCTGTACAATAATGGCCTAGCAGGTCTCTGCTTCGGTTTTCTGCCCATTCCAAGATCCCTAAGGGCAACTCGCCTGTAACTACAGCTGGCAGCAGGGAGACCTGGAAACATTTGAGTACATGGAAATGAAGTATTTGTTTGTCCCTTTCTGTAGGAACCTGGGATTGCAAAAGCTTTCCCTGGCCCAAGCCCAGAGTCAGAGAGTATTGAATTAATCATCACTGCCAAATTGGGTTGGATCATATTGTAAAATGTCATGCTGTTTGTATCAAATAATTTTAATTTCTATCACATCTAAATATGTTTAACCATATTCAAAATTCAAATGCTGTTTCCAAAGGACTATTTGTTTTAAGCTGAAGGGAAAATGTTTGCATAGAAAATGTCAAATTTGTAAATTTTTTGTGCATTTTTAATTTACCTCACCATTTTTCCTTTTAGTGTCAATACTCATTAAAAGTCACTTCCTCCTGCCAGAACCCCAGTTTGAAAGAAATGCCAGAAAGCCCTGAATCACTGGAAAATCCCGAAGTAAGTCCACCAATTACAGCAATGGACAAATGTCATAGTTACTAATAAGAACCCAGACCTGTAACCCTGTGGTCAGTAAGAGCTGGCAGTTCCCATAAATCAGGCGGTTCTGATCCAGGTACCGGGATCAAGTTACAAATGGCCCGTGTTTGACTACCCCCACCCCTCTATTTACATTTATTTGTAAATATTTGTTTCTTGTCAGACTGATATTACCTTTCACGGCCATAAAGGGAACTTTTCCCGACGGAAGGGAAGCAGCTGCAGCATTTCCCAGCCCTGGTGCAGCATGAGAAAAATGCTCTGTGCTTCACACTTAACCCACCCTGGTTGGCTTGTACCACTGTGTTCCTACACAAATAAAGGCCATTGTAAGTCTTTTGTTCCTCCCTTGGTCCTTAAGGATATTTGCTGTATTGCAGCACTTCATGACTCTTCAGGTGTGAATTACTCTTTACTCGGAGCCTATTTGGAAATAAAATACCTTTAGGGCTAAAATGTAGATGTGAAAGTCCATTTTCAAAAAACGTGCCTGGCTCATTATTGATGCTGGGCTGCACTTCTAAGGTGCTAATGCAAGAAAGAAGATGGTCTAGCCTGAGTGCTGGAGCTCTAGGGAGTTGGACATTTTCATTTAAATGTTTCCTCTTGAAGGAGGCAAACCATTTTGATATGAAACCTGTACCGGTTTGAAAGCAGCGTGTGGCTGAGATTTCTGAGCCACCAAAACTAGCTTGTGGAAGAGGGAAAAATCCTCAAGTAGAGGAATAGGTGTCCATACATTGTGTGCTTGTCAGCCAGATCACAACAGTATCATTTAAGAGAGCTTTTTTCCTATTTTGTGTGTTGCAAGGGGTTTCATGTTTGCATGAATTCCAGCAGACATGTCTGGTTTCCCTGTTGGTGGCATCCCTCCTTAGTCCCACTCAAGTCTGTGCTGGTCTGGCTGGGCAGAGCTTCAGACTCCTGAGTCAGAGGCCAGAATCCACATCTCAAGGATTAGCAGATGCTTAAGCACTGACCTTGCCAGGTGCTAGAGGTGCTGTTCGAGCCAAAAATCCCACAACACTTACGCAAAGCAGAAACTACTCATCCCCAGGGAAATTTATTCCGCTCTGGGATGGGGCATGAGAGCAGGAACAACAAACCCACCAAAACACCAGGGAAAAACAGGTCCACAGAAGATTTTTACTCCCTCCACTCCGAGACAACCAATGCAAGCACACAGCACTTAACCAACTTTAGAGTGAGTATTTAACCGGTGAAATAGAGTCCTTTTGTTCACACACAGAACTGCAGGTGTTTACTGAGGTTTTCCGTGTTTCCAGCAGGCTGTGGGTGGCTGAGTTAATTATGGAACGTTTTCTGCAACTCATCCTCTCCTTAAAGCTTAATGGTCTTTCAACAGCCCCAGGGTCCTTCCTGGGCATTGTGTCAGGTTTAATTTTGTTTGATTTCCATTTGAAAAGCAGAATTAGTGGCGTGGGTGCAATATTTGCCGTTACCTCTAATCATTCATCCTTAGCCACCCCTGGACTGATAAGGAAGGAGGAGCGGGCAGGAAAACCGGAGCAGTTTTCCATAGTAGCCATGGAGTCGGTAAACACGGCAGCACTGAGGGCTCTTAGTCCTGACCAGTGCTTAAGGTGTGTGTTCACCTGCCAGCGGGCAGGGCTGCCTTAAACCCAGAGGAGGAGGAAAAACACCCTTGCCTACAGCAGCAGGGTAGGATTAGGGATTTATCACATTCCCATGACCGGGAAGTGCAGACAAGGAAGACAGGCACTCCGTTTTCCCGGCCGAAGAGCCTGGAGCAGATGCAGCCTTCGGGCTGGCAGAGGAGGCTCCTGCTGAGGGGACCTGTTATAAATTTTGAGAGCCAAATTCAATCCAAAACAATTTATTGCCAACGAGAAATTTCGAACAATGACAAAGCCAAGCAAATCAAGGAAACGGTGTGCACCGGGTGAAAACTTCAGACGTGAGCTCCGCAGCGTCACGTCCCTCCGAGGTTTCACGAAGTGTGCCTTCGAGTTAGTTAGTTTTACACCCTCTTGGCCTGGATTACGTATTCTTGAAATTGTACATGTCCCGACTTGTTCCTTGGGTCCTGGTGCCAGTGGGATGTTGAAAGTCTAGCGGCCGGTTTCCTTGTTTCAAAAGACTTCCTTGGTGAATGGGATCCCCAGGCGATGTGGATGGTCCTGATAAGAGACTATCTTGAAGTCATCAGAGGCCGATCACCTTCATCCTGGCCATTCTTCCCTCTCCTGTTGGAATTGTAATTTCTTTGTCTTCTTCCCGGAGCTGGAGGCTACTCTTGTGAAATTCTCCAGGCCCTTTTGTGGAAGGGGGTTTTCGGTTTTCTTACAACTACATTTCTACTATAACCTCGGATATTATGCAAACATGAATTATTCCTTATTACAGGACCCATGACCATGCCCTGCCCTGTGACACTGCAGTGACCCCGTTTGCCCCGAAGCTGCTCAGGGCTCGCCCTCTGCAGGCGGCTCCTCCTGCAGTGGAGGTTCCATCAGCACTGCACAGTTTTGCTTTCCCTGGCTCCAGAGAGAAAATAACAGCCAATCTGGAGTAGGTTAATCAGAATAAAATGAACCTAAAATAAAGTGAAGTTAAAACAGCAGAGCTGTGCATAGTGGTAGTGGTGTTTTGGGGGTGGTGTGAGTGCCATGAGCAGGTGAAGTCCAAAGAATCTTTCCCAAGCTGTAATGACTCCCAATGGTTTCCATTTCCAAGGGAAGCACAGAAACTCACACCCTCCCCAGGTTTCCATCAGATGAGTCTAAGGTGGCAAATGCCAGGATGAGCAGGGGCCACAGCTCCGATTTTGTCTCTGATGCAACACCTGGCCCTGGGAGCAGCGACAGTGGGGACTTCCCTGCAAGCATCAGCACTGACAGCCCAGATCTCCCCCCTGAAGCCATCCCTTGCTGAGGCCAGAACCCCTATGCCAGCCTCTTTCCAGCCCTTGTACTCTGTGAGTAAAGGCACCTAAAAAATACAGCTCCAATTCCTTCCAGATTGGCTCAGCTGGAAGTACTCCCAGTGTGGAGAGCAGGCAGCTGCAGCACAGCCAGGCTGGTCTCTCCTGGTACATCCTTCCCCTGTCCTCCCTGCACCCTAAACACTTTCAGTGCTGCTCTTCTCCAACCAGAAACACCACAGGCTCTGGGCAAAGCCTCTCCTGTGTTTTACAGCCCTTCTGCTCTGCTCAGCTCCAGGGCCAGCGCTGTGGCCAGGCACTGCTTTGCTGCCCTGGGCTGGTGCTCCTGTCTAGTGCACAGCCACCCACTGCTTCTACAGCTGGAAATGGCCCTGCCAGCACCCCTGGGGAGGGAGAACCATCCAAAACCCACGGTGCTGCTGCTGCACAGGTAACCACGAGAGCACCAGGATAAACAATGACACAGACCCACAGGGAAGTGAGGCTTTGCCGAGGGCAGGGCACAGGGTCCGGGAGCTGCCCCCAGCGGCTGCCCTCACATGGGTTACCTGCTGCCAGCCCCTCCTGTCTGCCCTGCAGGGAGCTGCAGACCCCTGGGAAGAAGCTCCCAAAAGAGCAGGGAATTGAAGCAAACAGGAGCTGACCTGGAGCAGCCTCTCAGCGTGCCAGGCTGTGAACCTTGACAGCTCCAAAGGGACATCCCAGTGCTCTCCCTGGAGTGGCTGCCAGCATGCCAGGAGCAGGAGCTGGTGCTTGCAGCTGTCAGGGTCACTGAGCCCAGAGGTGCTCTTACCTGCTCCACTAATCTGTAGAAATAACAGTGGAGACCCCTGCTGCCCTCCTGGGGCCTTGAGCACACCTGAGACATTTCAGGCATGGGGACATCTTTGGTTCTGAGCTGTTAGCTTCCAAATTTTGGACACTAAGGATTTCTCTCAGGCACTGATGGCTCAGTGCTGGATGCAGGTTTGTGTCCCAGCTGGAGGTGTAGAGGTGTGATCTCAGCCACCATGAGGCATGTACTTGTTTCCCCCTATTGGCTCATCTTCTGTTCTGCCCCCCTCCCCCACCAATAAATCAACCACTCAACAGGATTATTGGAGTACAAAAGAATATATGCTTGGATTTGATTTGCACAACGTATTTGGATAATCTGCCCGGGGTTTGGACTGTGTACCCTGAGTTCCTGTGGTCAGCACAAAGCTGCTGCACACCTGCACTATGCACCTGGCTAATTCTGCTTTTCTGCTCCAGAATCCAGCTCTCCTCACTGCTCCAACAGGATTCTGTGGGGTAACACCACCCACAGGAGTCTGCTCAGGGGCTTGGTCCAGTTGCTCTATACCCCACTGATCCCTGCAACAGCACCTCCTCCTCAGCATCCCTGTGTGTCCAGAGGGTGTCCAAGATGCAGGGACAGGACACCTCCTTGCACATATCTTGGACCTGCACGGGACACTGCACCTCAGCCCTTCCTACAGCTCCCAGCTGTGCAGCTCCAGTTGTCACCTCTGTCCCACCCCGCGGGAATGTCATGGGGCTCCTGGGGCACACAGCCAAGGAGTTCCATGGCATGGCCAAGGTGATCCTGCCTGTCCTGCCACAGGAGGCAGATCACTTCACCTGCACAACTTAATAGCAGCCAATGGCAGCCAGTGGACCATCATGGCATGGTCCACTGGCTGCCTGGTCAGGCTGCCCCTTCCAAAGGCCTTGGAAGAACACAGGGTGTTTGGAACAGCAGTGGTGATTTCAAACGCCTGCTGTACACAGCTCTACATGAAACAAATGTGACAAATTAAAAACAAAACAAAACAAAAACAAGCCAGAACCCAAACATAATAAGGAACAGCCCCAAAGTTTTCAGTTTCTTAATCCTCAATCCCTCCCCCACTTAAAAGAAAAAGCATTTTTTTCTGAAGAAAAATGAAGGAAAGGATGAGGGGCAAAAAAGAAGAAAAGAAAAGCCACTGACTCCTGTGTGCCTGAGAGACTTTTTTGCAGGATGTAGATTTTGAGGGGTGCTGTGTCTCAACCTGGGAATCACAACAAAGTGCAGGGAATTGGCTCTTCCTGCTTTTTCCTGAGAGCAGGGAGGGACATAGAATTATTTTAAGGTCACTTCCACAATGATGTGTGGGCTTGCAGATGCCATTTTCTTCCCTCTCCTAATGATGCCAGGGGATCACCTCACCCAGGAACATGAGACCGTCTGGAAAACAATCACCCAGTACATTATTCCCTGTGCCAAAGGGATATTTATAGATAAAGTACATCATTTGTCACGAGCCAAACAAATAAGGAGAGGCTGCAAGGCAGTGGAGTGTCTCCTCCCCCATCTCAGTGCATGGCTTTGCCCCAGGAGGAGCCACTGAGATCTCTAAAGTCCCTCCCAACCCAAACCAGTCTATGATTCCATGACCCTTCCAAATTCAGCCAGTTTTGGAGAGCAGGTGGGAGCAGTCGAACTGGTCCCTCACAGGACCAGGCTCCCCCTAAGTCCCTTGCCCAAATTTGCTCCATAAAACTATAATGCTCAAAAGGGTGTATATTTTTGACACAAATTAGGGTCATTTCAAAGGAGTTTCTCACACAAAGTGAAACCCTTTCCCTCAGCTGAGCAATTCAGGTTATTATTCACTGTTTGGATCTAACCCACTGAACAAAATACTGCCTTTGCCTTTGGAAAGGAAAATCCATTGAGCAAGTTCAGGCCAGCTCTCATTACAGGCTGCCTAAATTTATTCATGGAAAATTAAATATTCTCTTTAGATAGGCAGATAGGTACATATCTGTGTCTCCAATGTGGTTTCAGGCTCTCAGTTTGTAAACTAATGGATATAATTCCCTTTGCAGCACTACCTAGAGTGGCTCCAGGGTGTGATGTTATTATGGTCAAGGAAACTAAATGAAGAGCACGTGGCTGATCTTTCCCAGCTCACGTCTGTCTTCCCAAAGGAAGTGTGTAGAATACCAACCATCTGGTTTATCCTGTATTTCCTTCCCATTGGAGGTTTATCTCATCATTCCCAGGAGTGTAGGAAATCCTGTTGCAACACAACCTCTTCTTGTTCACTGGACCTCTGCTGGAATCACAGAACAGAATATTCCCAGCTGGAAAGGACCCACATGGATCATCAAGTCCAGTTGAGGGAGGGAAGTAGTGGGTTTGGAGCCCTTGGGGTGTGGCAAATGACAGAGAAACAGTGATGAAGCCCATGCTGGGGGACATAAAGCAGGTAGCAGAGAGGAGAGGTTTGACATAGAGGTTGCATGTTTGGAATAGGTAGTGATTATTGGAACAGAGCAATAAACATAACACATTTTAAGTTAATTGAACTAGAAACTTTTAAGAACCTTGGGATCTTCTGTCCAGGGTGGTGTTTTTTTTTTTTTTTTTTTTTTTTTTTTTTTTTTTTTTTTTTTTTTTTTTTTTTTTTTTTTTTTTTTTTTTTTTTTTTTTTTTTT
>VWYO01005641.1:14753-25188 GCA_013400275.1 Rhadina sibilatrix | reverse complement strand
AAAAGGCATCTTGACATTTCCCTCCTGCAGGCCTCAAATCTCTGGGAGCCAGGGGAGATTCTTCAGGCACTCGGGGGTCAGTGAACCTCACTTGAAGAGGCAGAGACGTGGAGATGACGCACTTGCAGACAGGACTGCTCGGTGGAAGGAAGAACACTCCAGTCTCTGATAAACAAATGCATTGAAACGGCCCAGGAAACAGCAAGGAAACCTCCTCAGCAGTGGCTACCTGGCAGCTCCTGTGGGGTCCCACTCCTGGGTTTGAGGTTGCTGCACAGCCACGGAGAATTTCACTCGACAAGAGCGAGGAGCAGGCCAGGCCTCAAGGCCAGCTCCACGTGGCTTCCTGATGGAATTGCCCATTTCCTCAGATCTGCAGGCACAGTCACTGTTGGAAAAACCCAGCTCTACAGAGTCTGGGCAACTGAGGGGCGTTTTTAAAGATTTTATTCCGTTATCGATCTCTGAGAAGGGTGAGACACAGGAGATGTAGAACTCAACACCATTCTATCAGAAGCCAAACTATTTCTTTGTTACAACACCTTATAAACGTTTTTCAGCCCACCAGCTTTTGCCACACAATGCTACTGATATTTCCAACACCAATCACTGCTTATTTTACCCCACCTTGGTCTGGCTACAATGCATCTTTCACAGTCCTAATTCTCCAAAATACCTGCTCTGTTTGCAAGGCCATGGTTTGAAACTTGTTTCCAGTTCCATTTCTCTCTCAGCAATGTCTTCTCTACCCCATGGCCTTTCTCAGCCAGCACAGCTCAGCTCAGAGCTTGCACACAGGTGCACAGATGCATGAGACCTCATGACCCTTTGTCCATTTTGTGACCATTTTGGGTCCACCTTGGGTGCAGCCCTGGCCAGGCTCTTGTCCTGGTCAAGTTGAATCCTTAAAGGCTTTTAAATAAATATCTGCTTTATTCTCTTAGCTCTGTCCAGTCTCTGTTCCAGCTCAGCCTTCCCAAGGCATCACCTGGGCAGTGCTCAAACATCTTCTGGGTGGAAATCCTTTTCCTGATATCCAACCTAAACTTCCTCTGACCCAGGCTCAGGCCATTCCCTTGGGGCCTGGGTCACAAGAATGAGGATTTTTCATGACACCCCCAAACTTCCACTAGAAGGCAAACCAAGTAGGCTGAGAATAAGGCACCAGCTTGTAGAGGGAGGGGGAAATGAAGGGAGTGAGACACCTTGATGTTCTGTGTCTGTCTGAGTGAAAAGGAGTCAACCAAAAGTCAGAGGCAGGCCTGCCC
Source organism: Rhadina sibilatrix (assembly GCA_013400275.1). NCBI lineage: Eukaryota > Metazoa > Chordata > Aves > Passeriformes > Phylloscopidae > Rhadina > Rhadina sibilatrix. The sequence goes on along the minus strand of VWYO01005641.1, from coordinate 23,920 downwards.
CTGTGTCCTGACACCCGTGTCCCCATGATGGTTCTTCAGAGAGGGGCCCAGGGTCTCTCAGGAAGAGGGTGGTCTCCAGTCTGGGTCAGCATGAGGAGCACAGAAATCACTGCTGCAGTTGTGGAGGCTGTTTCTGGTTTTGTCGTGTGGGAGGAGGCCAAGCCACAGAACAACAGAATTACACAATGGTTTGGGGTTTTTGGAAAGGACCTTAAAGACAAGAAAGATCTGGTTCCACCCCCCTGCCATGGGCAGGGACACCTTCCACTCTCCCAGGGTGCTCCAAGCCCCGTCCAGCCTGGCCTGGGACACTGCCAGGGATGGGGTGTGGGCCCTGTGGAGAAGACCCAGCAAATACCCCTCTGCAGCTGGCAGAGGTTGGGATTACAAATCCCAGGGAAGTTCTGTAATAATCTAAGTTTTGGGGTTAGACACAGTGCAAGTTCTGTGGCAGAAACACAAACTTTCAGGGAAATTTCCCACCATCTCAGCCATTGGAAACACTTCTTGATCTGTTCTGCAGCTTTTGATCCGTTGTGCATTTCAGTTGCCATTTGGCCACTGCTTTTAAACAGGACTTCTGACTCGGGGAAATCAAAATTCCAGTGTCCAAGACAGAAGCTCAGAAAGTCCATGATCTTTTTGCCCAACACTGGACATAATTTCAGGTTGTCTGAAGGGGTTTTTTGGTAGTAAAGGGAGCTGCCTCAGCCCGCCAGCCTGGCTCCTGCTTGCACTGAATTTCACCCATGAGGAAATTCAATCAAAATTCCCCTGGAAGTGTCTGGCCATTTATCTGGATTGCACCAAGAAGGCACCTTAGAAATTTGTTGGATGTGGGAGAAAATGTCGCCTGAAGCTTTCATTTAAGAAATGGATTATATTCAGTTGCAGATCGGTTTAAGTTTTTCATAACTGACCACAGCACTGTCAGAATTTCACCCTTTTAATTTTTTTATACTAAGCTAGCAGTGAAATGAAATGTTGCTGTTTATTCAGACTATGCTCTTATGGACAGAAAAAAAAAAGCCCCTTCAATTTAGGCATTAACTAAAAATAAAAGCTGAAAAATATTTATTCATTCTTTCAGCCGTGATCCAGGTTTAGTCTGGTGGCTATTTTTTCCTATCTATAGAGGTTTTTGCTAGAAAATACAGATATAGTGATTTATGGCTGTTATTCCTTTAAATGTTTTGGGGTTTTTTTCATATGAAATAAAATATAAAGAAATACAGCACATATCTCTTTGAACAAGTTACAAGAGCCACTATGACAAATTAATTCACTGCGATTAGTTCAGCAAAGTTTTGATCTCACAGAAGTATTTGGGGGATTTTCAGTTAGCACTGATGGAACTGATGCTTTGGCCGAGGTGTCCCACAAATCTGAGAGCTGTTTCAGTTCTGTAAACAGAAACTCTAAGCAGAGAAGCTCTAGATTTGAATGATACGAAAATATTAGGAATATTTTCTTTAAAAAGGATTGGTCTCCTGGAAATTTTTTTCTTTATAAAAATGCGAGAAACACTCTTTTTTTTCTTGATAAAAATGCTAGATATCAGCTCTACAACACACACAACTGCAAACCCAATTTTTTAGAAACCCAAGAAAATGGAGATGAAGTGGATAGAAATACCTTTTACTTTCAGTTTATTGTCCTGATGCCCATATGCTTCATAGAAATCTACCCTAAATATATCTGTGAATTTTATTCACTTAAATGGAACTGTACCAAGTATCAGTAGTTGTTTAAAAAATTTGTTCAAATCAAGATTGATACTAACCAATAAATCAGAATTATTAAAAAACTACATGAAAATTTCCTTGAAGGGAATTATCTTGAGACTTTTTTTTTCATTAAATACCAAAAGCCCTTCCAAATTACAAGGTAAGAGAGAAGTAAGTAAGAAGTTTGGAATTTTGTAAATATTTAGGTTAAATAAATAAATAAATAAAATGGTTTAGTGGCTCTCTCCAAGAAATAAAGGCAGAAATCTCATACAGATTTATTTGCTTTCTGTATGAACACGAGGTGCAGAATGAAACCAGCCAGATTTCACAAACTGGAGATTCAATGCTCACAAGTCAGAGGCTAAAAAGCAGTGCCAGGAACAAATCAAAGCTGGGTTTAGAACAGAGAAAAAAACAAAACAAAACAAAACCAAAAAACAAACAAACAAACAAAAAACCCCACACACACAAAAAACCCCAAAAAACCAAAAACAAAACCAGTAGAAAATAAATGTGATTCATAATTGTATTTTTATCTGGTAGGAAAACAGAAAAACAAATGTAGTTGAATGCCGATCAATACTGGTATGAAAAGTGACTGTGTAAATTGCTTTAAACATAATTTGTTCACTGTATGAATGAGGATTAACAGAATAAAATTGCAATAAATGACCTCGTCAGAGAGAGTTCTGATATAAAACTCTACATCTTTGCAGCCATTATTTCTCATGACTAATTAGTAATAAAATTAAATTGTTCTGTCGGAAGGATTTCTGGTACAAACATGCTGCTGAACGTTAAAATTAAAATCAAAATTAACATGCTAAGGTGCTAGGAATTCACTTTCATGCTGTCCATCACTAATGGTTGAATTGGCTTACCTGTTTCACAAGAAACAATATCATGATAGAGCTGGCAGATGTTGGAGGTATCCTGGACCAGAGTCCCATGCTGGAATAGAGAGCAAAAGGTGTCACCAATGCCCACTGGAATAAATTTGTCCCCAATATGCTGCTATTTCACTCTGTGGATTAATTTTATATATATATTAAAAGAAAAAAAAAAGAATAGAAGTAAAAATGTCTTCTTTTATGAATGCCACTGCTCCATGAATCTTCTTTCCAAGTGAGTGAGGGATTCTCCTGAAGTGTTCGGCTTTGCTGGGCTCCAACTCCGCTTTGATTTTTTCTGATTAAAGGCAGAGAGAGCTTCGTCTAAACTTCACAGCAACTCTGCTTACTGCAGCTTGTCCACGAGCCAATAAGAAGCCAGAAAACTCTTAAAACATTAAAGGGCTGATCCTGTTCCTTGAAGCTGCACAGGAATTTTGCCAGTGAGTTGTTTTTTTTTCTTTTTAGAATACAATCCAGCTCCACGAACACACATAAATGTGTATTTTATACACACCTCGTGAAACCAATGAGCAACACCTTAGAAGGCAGGAAAGCTTTGTCTAGGAAGCTTGGTGACTCTGGTTGTCTGTCAGAAAGCAGCTCAGGAAGAGTTTATGCATTTTGATTTTTGGTTTTACGCTTTTTGGTCGTATTTTGTCAAACGTGGACAGCCAGTCAGTGCAGGATCAGGGAGAATCTAAATGTGAAATAATAATAATAATAATAATAATAATGATAATAATAATAATAATAATAATATGTTACCAGCAGTTAAGTTTTACTGCAATTCTTGTGATGTTCAGTGTTTTTCTCCAAAGCTTCAGTTGCCAGGTGGGTCGTGGCTGTCTGGATGTTACCTGCACATATTTGGTTTCCACACCTCTCAACTTCATTCCAGCAAAAAGTCACTGCATATATCACACTTTGCATGAAGGAAGGTCTAGCAAATCAATTTGCTGCTCTCTTATTTTCTTCCTTTTTTCACGGTTTAGACAGAATTTAACTGATAAATACTCTTGCAGTCCATTTCTCCTATGAAACAGAGCATTCCTCCATGAAAAAATTGGTTTGAAGGTTGTGGTACCAACATTGCTAGGGCACGAGCAAGAAACTGTCTCTGTGAAACATCTCAGACTGCAGTTGTCATCCAGAAGGCATCAGTGGTTCCACAGGCCTCAAAATCTATTTAATTACAGCCCTATGCAATTACTGACAGGAACAGAAGCACAGGCAAGTGTTTGATCCTCGGCAGGATTTCCCTCCCTTCCTCCCTCCTGCTCTCACCCTTGCTCTCAGCCCTGTTCTCACAAGTGCTACACCCTGGTGAAAAGGCAGTGAGACAAAGATACAGAAAAAAAAATAACTCCTGGCTGGAGCTACGCCTGGTTTTTGGGTTGTGAGATCTTGCCCTGCCTTTGTAGACCAGACCTGCTTGGTCTGGAGCTCTGTTGCTGGCCAGCCCTGCAAGCTGAGCTTTCCACAGCAACCCAGAGCAGGCATTTATCCTCTTGTCCTTGAGTTTCGTGCTGGGACTCACCTGCTTCTCCAGCTCTGGCATCTGTGGGCAGAGAGTTGTCTTGAAAATCCAAATTATTTTCATTAGAAGATACATATGTGACTCCAGTGTCTGCCCTGTGGAACCATTCTCCCCCAGGGCACATGTTGTTTTGACTTTACAGTTGTAAGATGAAGCAGTGAATTACCAACAGCCCAGCTCCTTTTGGTCCTTTGTGTGACTTCCTTGCATCACCAAACAGGCAGGAAAAAAAAAAAAAAATATATATATATATATATAGAACATGTCAAGGTGGGAAAGGTTTCCTAGATGAAGGGAAAAGAAATGCTATTTCACAGAGTGAGAAGATGCACATATAAAACAGGGATAATTCAGCTTTTTCTCTGATGTTTCACCTCACTTGGGCCAAGCTTGTGTTAAGTGTGCCTGGAGGCAGACTGGGCAGTGCCCAGGAAACCACCAAGAGCAAAGTCAGGGAAATTTAAGACTTTTATTTGTCACTGGTGGAACTCTGAACACAGGCAGTCACCTTTCTAGTGCTGCACGCTGTGAAATGCTGTAGCTTACCAACCAGTTTTAGCTCTTTACAAGCTTGTTTTTTTTAATAGTAAGAGCCACAACTCTATTCAATTTAAACAGTGCTCAGCGTTGCAGGAGCATTTGGAGCTGTGAGATTTTGCTCATTCCTAAGAAACTGAGAGATTCCATCCGCCTGCCTCCACCTGTGATCCAGGTAAAAGAGGAATCTTTTGTTTGTATGAATAAAACTTCAGTGCTTGCACACTGGGGCACTCCCAATTCTTCTGTGTCCTGTGTGTGATCCCTGGGGGCAGATCACCATTTATTGCCACACTTCCTCACGTTTCTTTCCCAACACATCGCTGCCCAGCAACACTGTCCTTTATTCTTTAATCTCCCCCTGCCACATGATTTCTGGTCATGCCCAGATCTCCTCTCTCTGTCTTAAAACTCCTAAGCCAGCACAATTTTTTCTGAGAGGGATGAAGGATTGGGATGTGGTGGTTCCACCAGGCAGCCGAGAAGCATCAATTTGCCAAAAAAAAAAGGAGTTTCTAGGATAATCATTCCTGGAATTATTTTTAGGATCATTGCTGGAAGATGCCAGCCTCAATCCCAGAGGCAGACAGCCGGCACAGAGCCTCAGCAGCATTTTCTCTGAGCTTCCTCTCTTTGGTCTTCTCTGTCACGGCCTTCAGCAGCAGCTACTGGTGCGAGGGGACCAGGAAAGTGGCCAAACCTTTCTGCAAAGGGGACAGCAAAGGGGATCTCTGCATCCGCTTCAACAGCCCCGAGGGCAACAACAGCCAGGCCGTGCAGTACATCTGGGAGACGGGGGACGACAAGTTCGTGGAGAAAAAGTTCCACGCTGGCATCTGGTACTCCTGTGAGGAAATGATAAATGAGGAAGGTGAGTAAAGCCGGGGGTGAAGTTGGCTTGATGGGAGTTCTTCCTGCTTGGTGTCCTCCTCGCCTCTGCCTCACTCTTTTGTGAGGTTTGAATCCTTAAAAAAAAAAAAAATGTTGGTCTTCTCTGGCGAAGGGGGCCTTGGTTTAGTCAATTCCTAAAATTTCCCAACAAATTCTGCGAAGAACATTAGCGTGAGAGGGCTGTGGTTTTGATTCAGCTGACAGGTTGGGGTACAGATAAAGATCATTTGGTTTTTTATTCTACTCACCATAACAGCAAGTTAAATGAGCTTGAACAGGAAAGCGTTTCCTTTTAAATGCACTTTTCCAATGCTTTTATCCTGCTGGTCAAAAAATGAACATGCTTGCTTTTAAATGATTGCTTCTAATCCCCTATGGCAACATAAAAAACAAGCAAACTGATTTTATTTATTTTATTTTTAATCATTTGCACTAATATATCTGTGGGATCTAAATCAGTTCCTGGATTTCCTCTTGAGCCCAAGTATTTCCACTTTCTTGCTGTGATCTCACCTTGCATAAATCAAAGCAGAAGAGGATTATTTTCATCCTGCTAAAAACATGACATGGAGGCTTAACCAGCCATAAGTGGTGGCATTTGATTGGGTCTCACCCTGCATATGTAAATATTATCAGGCTGAAATTAGCTTGCCATTCCAGAAACTTTCCAGTTAGTTGTGGATTTTTCTGTCTAAAGGAGTTGCTGGTTCAAGGATTCAAGCATTTGTTGTAAAACCAGATCAACACCAAGTTTTTCTCTGAACTGTCCTGCTCAGTTTACAAGCAACAGGTGGAACAGAACTCCAGAGAAACCAAAGCAGCCGTCACCTGCGCTATAAAATGCAAATATTTTCACAGTCACCTGTCCTGAAGGTCCAGTTCTACCACGAGTTCTTGCAAGTTATGCAGTTTTAAGGGGTAAATGTCAAAGATCAGAGCAAACCAGGTGTCCATAAAACCCACTTTTTACCCATGCTGTGGGTGCCAGGGTTGTGTAATTTGAGCATCTGCTATGGAAGCTCCTGTTTGGAAGCTCATGTTTTTCCGACTTGGTGCAGCCAGGAGCTGGAAAAAAACACCCAGGATGTTCAGCTCAGAGCAGAATTAATTCTGAGAGCTTTGTTCACAGCATCTGTGTGGGGGTCAGGGGGTCACATGGGTTTGAAAATCAAAGCTTAGAGGAAGAAATTGGAATGAAGGAGCTTAGAGGGAATTTGTGTGAGCAGCAGCCTTGCTGCTGTAAGGAGTTTAATCACGCCCTAACAGGAGGATTGCATCCAGCTCTGCAAAGGAATTTTCCTGTCCTGGCTTCACAGCCAGCACCTCATGGAAATCGATTCACAGCCTTTCTCCAGGTATTCCAGGCTCTGGTTCTACCTTGGAATAGTCTGTGAGGACTCCCTGGTGAAGGCCCAGGAGAAGGTTGATGTACCAGGCTCTCTGTGTACATTAAAAACAGCTTCTCCTGATCATCTCACTTTCTGCTTACCTGATGGATTTTGCATTTTCTCCTTTCTATTAATCTATTCCTTCAGATCTTTACAGAATACAAAATCACCCTGAATTTGATTTAATTTTTTTTTTTTTCTTTTAGGTGAGAAATGCAGAAGCTTTATCAGTCTGACTCCAGCTTCTGATCGAGGTAGATCAAAACTTTCCTGATCACACTTACCAACATAAGTATTCTGCATTTAATTCAATTAATTAATTTCAATTGTTTTAATCCCAAAGGGGTTTTTTTGTCCTTTATTTAGTTTTCCAACTTCAAAATGAATTTAATATGGCTTCCAATATCAGTCCACGTCTTTCTGAAGACACACCACTTGAATATGAATGGCTTTTGAAATTTGAATATGGATACTGGAAGTCAAAAGTTGTCTGTTTTTTGCCCTCTCTCCTCACACCTTCGTGTTTGCAGCCAGGAATTCTGTGGCAGTGTGTGAACGTTCACCCAGGAAGTTTGGACACTGAAGGGATTGAGGGAGATGTGCTGTGCACCAAACCAGCCTTGGTGGAATCTGACTTATTAAAAAAATTCCTTGAAGTGAATTACATTGGGAATATTTTCTCACTAAATGCCTAAACCCCTTCCAAATTATAAGTATTATAAGTGTATCATTGTAAGCAAAAAATAAGAGTTAAGAATTTCGTAAAGATTTGGGTAAAAAAAAAAAAACATAAATAAAATGATCCTCTGACTGATGGAAACATCACTGATCTGATCAGACCAATCACTTTACAAGTGGCTGATCCAGAAGAAAAAAAAAAAAAAACCCAACCCAAAACTCATTCTTTCCAGCATGCTGGGACTGGAGTATTTCCCTGGAAATGCAATTTCAGACCCTTGGAGAAGGAGAAATACTCAGTTTCTGAAGGCCAGCCTTCCTTCTGCCTGCTGCAGAATAGAATTTTGTAGCATGAGAAAAAAATCCAAATGAGATGTGGGTGCAGTCACAGAGAAATAAATCAGGGGTGTTTTCCTGGCCCTGCCTTGAGAATTCCTCCCAAGGAAAACTGCTGGGTTTGTGTTCTGCCCGTGGTTGCTGTGGGATCCAAATCCAGGCTCAGCCTTCCCCAATTCCTCACCCCTGGGTCTCACACACCCTTGCTCAGTGCACCTCCTATAATGGTTTTGCTGACCAGAAATGTTGAGATGCAAACTCTCACAGCTGGAGCAGCCAGAACTGTTGGGCAATGCAACATCTGGTGTTGCTAATGAAAATCACAATTTTTTTTTTTTTTTTTTTGTATCGAGCCACAATTTCTGGAGAAAGAAACCACGTCCAAGAACACCCACACATGGCCTGGCCCAAGAATTTAATGTCTAAATGGCCCATGAATCAGAGGAGTCCCACAGCCAGTGTCCAAGCCAGCATTTGGGGTTATCCAGCACACAAACCTTGTCTCCTGCCCTAGGTGCTGTCTGGTAATCAAGGGAATGTCTCAGCAGCGTTTCAGTTTTCCAGCTGTGACTGTCTGTGTATGTCTTCACCTGAAATCACTGCCTGAATCTCCAGCCAGGTGTCTCAGGGCGCTTTTGTTTCTCCAAAAGTTTGGGGAAGATCATTTGCCAGACCTTTGCTGCAGCAAATTTGGACAGAAGGAGGCCTCCTGCTCCTGGCTGTGGGACATTAGCATGCTAAAGGTCAAACAGCAGGCTGAGAGACTTTAATGGGAGGATTAATTTCTTGCATAAGATGTAATTACCAGATCTCCAAAAAAAGAGGAATTAGCAGATAACTAGGGAAATGAACCTCAGTGAAGCCTGGAGGCTGGCTGAGCTCATCAAGGCTTCTCTGTGAAAAAAATAAATAAATAAAAAAATAAATTGAGATCCTGTTTGGTTGAAAGTTAAGCCTGGGGGGAAGATTTTATTGAAAGATGAGACTCACAGGGAGTGTAGGGGTGTGCATGGCCTCCAGGCTGTCAGCTGGGTCTGCTGCTCCTCTGCCCTCACAGCCATGACATCAACAGTTCCTCTTCTTTCTTAACTTTGGTCCTTTTAATATTGTTTTTATTATATTTATATTATTTAGTATCTTCATTATATTTATATTTATATTTATATTTATATTTATA
>VWYO01005641.1:0-14736 GCA_013400275.1 Rhadina sibilatrix | reverse complement strand
ATAATATAATACAATATAATATAATACAATATAATACAATGTAATACAATATAATACAATATAATATATATTTATCATATTTATATTTATTATGTTTATATTCATTTTAGTACTAAAAATCAATTATTTATTATTTCTTAAATATAATAATCTTTTTGAATAATTAAATAAAATCATTTATTAAATATAGGCATAAATTCATTATTGATTTTATTTATATATATATTTAAGGTATTTTTATATTCCCCTACTTCAGGGTAGCTACTGAGTATCAAACCACACTGTCCCACCTGTAAGCTCCTAAGTGTGTAACAAAGGACCACGCAACTGCTTTCCCAATAATTATAATTTTGGGTGCCCATGGACACTGAAGTCTCCCACAGATGTTCCCATCACCACAGCACCCTCACCTCCTTCGTGCTCCTGTTTGATTCACCCAAATGAGGAAGGGAATGGTGAAAAAACACGAGATGATTGCTGTGATAACCTCAGCTCTGCTGGTTTGGTTTGCAGGGGTTTTGTGGCTGTCCATTGTAGCAGAGCTCCTCTACGTCCTCTTGCTCCTGATTGGGAACATCCTGATGTCAGTAGAGATCTGCTACTACAGCTCTGTCATTGATGGGCTCAAGATCAACGCCTTCTCTGCCGTGGTCACCGTCTTGGCAGGTACCCTCAGGCATCTCCATCCCCTGCCCCCACAGCAGTCCTCCCTCTGAAAATTAATAACAATACCCAAGCTTCAAAACTCTCACTGAGAGGCTAACAACACGAGGTGTAGCAAAATTTTAGGGGGAAATGTTATTTTTCAATTGATTATTTCTTCACGCGGTCTATTTGGAGTTTTACCTCCGTGGCTTTTGCTGTCTTTAACTTAATTGTTTTCATTGGATGAGTTTTCATTTAATTGTCAGGTTGGTTGCCAGAGACTAAAAAGTAACATCCTCCTCCAAGTAACTTGATTTTTTTGTTTCCAACATGCTGAGTATGAAATTAGCAATTTCATAAGCGTAAAATTAGCAACAACCAAACTCAATTTGCACTTTTAAGAGGGAGTAGAATGCACTTGGGTAATTGCTAATAGAGAATTAACATTTTCTTCCATTTTCTGCACATTGTTTCATAACCCAGTGCTATTTAATCTTAGGATTTTAGGCAAATCCAGTTTGGAAGAACTTTCCCTCGTCCAGGAAATCATTCTCACAGAATTCTGAGGAATCTGATCCTGAGGAATCTGGTCTGAATTGTGTGTTCATAGTCTGCTGAGCAGGAGGAGGCTGGACCAGAGATTTCTGAAGGCACCTGAAAGATTCAATCTCTGTTACAGAATTCTTACTGAGGAATGCTGCAGTAAAGCAGTCACAGTTAATTTATGTACTAGAATTTCTTGTGGAGCACATGCCACTCTGCTGCCTGTGCTCAGGACTGTTCAGAGTTCAAAGTGATTTATACTTGGTGACGGAGCAGCACTTTTCCTGTAATTGCTCAGGTTTACACTTCTAAGAAGTTTTCAGAAGATGAGAACCGAGTGTACAAGTGGCAAATACACAACACATTAAACTCACTTAAAATGATGAGGCCCAATATTTCTGAGCGCTTTGTAGAGTTCAGATACTTCATAAAATATTCTTCAGGAGCTCAAGGGACAACTAGGAAGAAGAATGTCCTCAGTTTGCATTTTCTAATGCTATTATAACATTGTGTTTTTCAGGTCTTCTGGGCATGGTTGCTCACATGATGTACACGACTGTATTTCAGATGACTGTAAACCTTGGTCCTGAAGACTGGAGGCCTCACACTTGGGATTATGGCTGGTCCTATGGGTAGAGTGGTTTATATCTGGTCCTTCCATCACATTTCAGCCACTTCCCCCTATGTTCAAGGGATTATACCTAATTTAGAAGCAATGGCTTTTACCTTATTTCACTTCTGAGGGTGCAGCTCAGTAAGCAGGTGTTGTTCTTGTTGATCAGTTGTCTTAAATTATTGCCCAGAATGCACAAGTTTGCAAGGTTTGTATTTGGCTGCACTGTGAACTGCAATTCATGTTCACATGGCTGTATTTTTACATGCTGCTTTTGATTTCTACATATTTTTAACAAACTGTATTTCCATACAAGGTTTTAAGTTCTGTCTCCTTAAGGGTTTACTTTTAACATTTCAGAGTTAGGTCCTATTCTCTCTACTCATGCCATGCATTTTTCTCAGGAATGCATTTCCATGCTCTGAACCTGCTTTACCCAGCTATTTAATAGTGCCTTCTCTGTTCTTTTTAACACTTTTGGGTAACTCACGCTTTTCTCAGTGTCCCCTGTGAGATTCATACTCTTAATAACTGCACCTTTTAACTTTTTATGGATTCCTCTTTTTTTTTTTTTTTAATAAAACCCCTTTCTAATATTAAGCTCTAAGATTAATAGAGAAGTAAAGCTTAAATAGAGNTTTTTTTTTTTTAATAAAACCCCTTTCTAATATTAAGCTCTAAGATTAATAGAGAAGTAAAGCTTAAATAGAGCTTAAATAGAGAAACTGGAGGTAGGGTTTCATTAAAATAGAGAAGTAAAGCTTAAATAGAGCTTAAATAGAGAAACTGGAGGTAGGGTTTCATTAAAATAGAGAAGTAAAGCTTAAATAGAGCTTAAACAGAGAAATTGGAGGTAGGGTTTCATTAAACAGGTATGATAAATGTAGATATTACAACAAATATGTAGAGGTCAACCCTACAAGTCAGGTTTGTAAATGTTCATTAACCAAGGGTATTTCTTCCTCACCTAGCCTGTTCATCTTTCCCTAATACACACCAAAACAATCACACATCAGCAGTGTTGGCAAAAATAAAATTAGAGGGCTTAAATATGAAAATGCCCTGCTAATTTCTGATATTTTTGGGAGGTTTGTTTGTTTGTTTCTAGCCTGGCATGGACTTCCTTCGCTTGCTGCATGGCTGCAGCCGTCACCACCATTAACAAATACACCAACACAATCACACATCAGCAGTGTTGGCAAAAATAAGATTAGAGGGCTTGAATATGAAAATGCCCTGCTAATTTCTGATTTCTGATGTTTTGTTTTGTTTTGTTTTGTTTTGTTTTGTTTTGTTTGTAGCCTCGCATGGACTTCCTTCGCTTGCTGCATGGCCGCAGCCGTCACCACCATCAACAAATACACCAAGACCATCCTGGAATTCAAGCACAAAAGGAGAAAGCTGGAGAGGAGCTTTAGGATCCAGTACAGGTTTCCTGAGCACACAGCTCCAGAGAAAGTCTGCCAGGTGTACGTGAACTCCTTCCAGAACGCCGCGGACGACCCCGCACACGCCCTGAGGAGTTTGCGGCACCTGGCCACCATCTCGGTCCTGTGAAGCTGCACCAGAGCTCACAGCACGCTGTAAATCACACTGCTAGATCCAGACTCAGCAAGAAAACGTTATCAATGTGTAGCATTATCTATTTATTTTTTTTCTTCTTCTTAATAAAGAAGTTATATTTCCGTGGATGCTTCCGGGAAGTTCTTGGCGCTGGGAAAAGGAGATGCAGGTGTGTCAGTTCAGATAGCAACAGTGACACAGGTTCCCCACAGCTCTAGATACAGCTTCTAGTTTTCAAGCAGTGTCTAACGGTGATAGAGAGTGAGTTTGTTAGAATTTTAGAGCGTCACTCCACCCTGATTCTTTATTAAAAAGACTGTAAAAAAAAAAAAAAAATCCCATCCTGAAACCAAACCCCCACGAGAAGCAGGGCAGCAAATAAGGCATGTGGGGCGTGGCTTGAATAATTTTTTTTTTTTTTTTGTGAAAGGTACAGTCTGTCCAAGAAAATCTGTGGACCTCAGCTTATGGTTCAAGGGTTTTCACCATGCACGTGGTGGATTTGCTGTGAAAGGAAGGCTGACAGGGGGGAACAGGTTTTCAGTGTAAACACTTACTTAAAATGAGAAAACAAAACGAAATCTGGAAGTTCCATGAGAAGGCAAACTGAAATGTGAAAAAATCTGTGGTTGTGGACAGCACACAGCTCACTTATGGAATTCTCCAGGAATCATTCTGGCGACAGAGTCAGAAAGAATCAAAATTTGATTTACACACTTATACATGAAGCATCTATAATCACGTTAAAGATGGGGAGGTGGAAATGGTTGCAATCATCACAGAGTGAGGAGCATGGAACTGTTCCACCCTGAGGATCAACATGGAGCTTCCTTGTGGAACTGAGCCATGTGCCTGCTTTGTTGGACACCAGCTTTTCTCCACTGTTGGGTGAATACTCCTGCTTTGAGTCCCTTGGGAAACACACTTCTGAACTCTGGGTGGCAGAGGTCTTACACTGAGCAGCTCTGGGCTGGGGAAAAATCCCTATACATCTTTATTTAGGCAATGAATACAGTTTAAGTTTGTTATGCCAGCAAGATCTGTACCAGGTCAAGTTATGACCAGTGATAAGGTGGAGCTGATAACAGAGAACATCATTAGGTCAGAAGAAAACCACTAGTATTAAGAGAGGAGAGGAGATAAGTACATTTTTGTGTATGTATTGAATATATTCAAGAAGTGAGATATCCTGACCTCATCAGGACCCAATGCTTCATTGCTGCAATTGTAGAAAAACTATTTCCTAATATCAAATCAGAGTGTCATGTGTTCCAGCTCGTGTCCATTACCTTTTTTTTCTTCTACTGTGCATATTTGAGAAGAATCTGGCTCCATCCTAGTAGGTGGCTGCAGACAGCAATAAGATTAAAGAGGAAATCTTTAGAAAAGCCTGTCTTTATCCTTCACAGTGCTCTGAAACTGCCACCTTCAGTTCAGCAGAGGAACAAGTTGCTAAAGAGTTTGGTGCCCACTCTGTCAGAAGCAGTCTCAATCCCTTGACCAAAACACAAGACCTGATTCCTTTCCCTTGTTTCACTCATTTCTTTGTGATGGATATGTTTCTAACACCTTCACTGACAGAGGAATTATTCCTGATTCCATCTGACTTCCTGCTTTTTGTCAGCTCTTTTCTCAATAGATTTTTACCCATCTCATGTTGTTCCTGGGTGGCACAGAATAATTTCCATCTCATCCAGGAACACACTTGGTTGATGACAAGAAGTCCTTGGAAAAATCCAATTTAAGCAAGTGCCTCATTATTTTTTTCCTTAGCCTGACAGTCTGTGCTATATGCTGTTTCCTCAGCATTGTTTCTCACATACAAAGTGCTGCAGGTGGGCAAGGGCTTTCTAAATGATTGTGCAGTAAGAATCCATCCAGATCCATTCTTAAATCTCAAACTGTCTGGTTTTTTTCTCATGCTAACCATTCAAGAAGCTGCATGTGTTCTGCTGGATATCTGGTAAATTAATTTACCTGGTGAATTTCAAGATTTCTTATCCCTGTTAGTGATCCATTCTTTCATATTCTGGCCCTTATTTTAACTTTTGACAACCAGTAAGTCCTGAAACCACATTATGTGAAAACAGAGGAAAAACACCAGCAGCACTATCTTATTCTGATTCATTAGATCCAATCAATTTTGATGAGTATGTTTGTTCAGTAAATTTCAGACACCTGTGGCACAAGTACACAGACCTACAGCAGCCCTGGCTACCACTGGCAGTTAATGAGAGCAACAGGCACCTCTGGGATGCAATTCCTGTTATCCTGAGCTCATCTTAATATTTCTTTTTCTTATCATAATATTGATTGGTGCAACATACATCCACAGGTGAGACAGCAAAGCAGAGATCAACAAATGAAACAGAAAACTTCAGATTAAATAATAGATTTCCCCAGAGGGGGGAAAAATTATATTGTGTCTGACATACCAGTGGAGAAACCTCATCTTCAAGATGAGGAAAAGCCACTGAATTAGAGAAAAGTGTGACCCATTTAAAAGGTCATCTAATCCTTCTTTTATTCTAGGCAGGATAAACCAAAGCTACATTGCTTTTTTACAGATGTTTCATTAATCTCTTCTTTAAAGCTTCCCAAGACAGGCATTTGAAAATTTCTGTGGCAATTTATCCTTTGTGCTTAACTATTCTTAGCAGAAAGTGCTGTCCCTGTAAATCTCCTTGGCAGTAATTTTAGCACATTGTCCTGCTCCAGCAGAAATGGGGAACACTTCAGTCCTACCCTCTCTGCAGTACACTTTAGGAATTTGAAAATCATTAAGATTCAACTCCCCTCTACCTTCTAGATAAAAATACATCTGTTTTTTAAAACCCTCTTGCTAGGACACAGGTGTTATTTTACCTCTTTCCCTCTCCACTGCCTTCTGCTGTGGCTCCTTGAGCTGCTCACTGTTTCGAAGTGAAATTGTGTGAAGAATTTCTGCTGATCTCTGGAACGTGCAAAATGGAGCAGAAGGATTATTCAGCTTATTTTAACGTGCAATCCACTCGTTTTTACGACAAAGAAGGACAGTAATAGAAATCACAGAAATCACAGAAATCACAGAAATCACAGAAATCACAGAAATCACAGCATGGTTTGGGTTGGAAGGCACCTTAAGGAGCATCTATATCATTCCAACTCCCTGCCATGGGCAGGGATAATTTTCACTGTCCCAGGCTGCTCCAAGCCCTGTCCAGCCTGACCTTGGACACATCCAGGGATCCAGGGGCAGCCACAACCACGTTGATTCATGTTTAGCTGGGATGTCCTGTGGTGCCTGATCCTTTTCTGATGAAATTATGCTTATTCTACGTCCTGCTCTTAGGGAAATGAGGGCTGAGCTGTTGCTGAGGTACAGAAACAAATACAACTGAGATCACAGCAAATGCCCGTTGGTTTGAAGGAGCAGAGTTCTGCTGAGGTTTGAAGGAGCAGAGTTCTGCTGAGGAACGAGAACATTTTGATCAAATGATGGCTTGACTTCCCAGCTAAGGCGTAGTTAATCACACTGCAACAAAACCCCAGTGCCACAAGAGAAAACAGATGGGATTCCAGGAACTGACCCCTCCATCCCAGTGCTGAACACCTCCCTGAGTCAGGTTTCTTGGAGCCAGAGCAATTCAGTGAGAGGTGCAGCAAGAGCTTTGTGTCCCTGCAGGATGGCACACATTCCTTTGCCCTCAGAATGCCTTCCATGCTTGGTGATTCTACTGATGAAGGAGGTGCATAAGTGAGCTGGAAGTTAAATGAGCAATGGGACTTGTTTGGTTCCAATGGCACATTGTCATAATCCCTAAAACCAGAAGAGTAGGAGCTTTCCAGATGAATGTGTGTGTCAGTGGCATCATTCTACCCACAGCAAGCAGCACAAGTCACTGACATTCAAAACAGAAAGCTTTTTTTTTTTTTTTCCTTCCAGGTCAAAAGCAAGGGAAATAATTGAACACAAAAAAAAAATCAATTTTCCTCTTCTGTCTTCAGCTTTTCCCTAATCCCCGAGGCAACAATGGCAAAAAACAGCTCGGGGAAGAATGTTCTGATGTACACTGCTGCTCTGGGGATGGGATTGGCCATAAGCACCTCCTGCTTCTTCCTGCTCACCGTGGCAAGGACTTCCTCGGCCACCTCCACGGGGTGCACACCGTAGGACACCTTCCTGAAAAAGACTGAATGAGAGAGGAGTGAGAGCTACAGACAGACAGACAGACAGACAGACAGATACTCTGAGGGAATTGTCTTGAGAAGATGCACAACCAGTGAATCAGCCCAATCAGTTTCATTTCTGTGCACTTTCAATCCCTTCCCCACCCCATTCTCCTCGTCAGTACGTGGCCAAGATCTTTTTATAACTGAGGTAAAATCTTTACAGTCCCTGAGAGAAGGGGCAACCTGAGTGCAGAGAAATTGTCTCTTTGGACCTTTGGTGCTCTCCTCCCCCTTCCATTCCTGATGCCCTGATACATTTATTTTCTCACCTAACATTGCCTCATTCCACGTTCCTTCTCTTTTCACCAGGCTAATATTACCTCTCCAACACCTCTCTCTTTTTGCTCCTCGTGCCTGTTCATCCTTTCTGTCATTTCTATTATTTTTTCTTTTTTTTTTTCCACCCTGGAAAAGCCTCCCTCCTGCTTTCTGTGCCTCATCTTCATCCACCCAAACTTACATTTCCAAATGGATGCCTCCCAGTTGCCTGGTGCTGGCGGGCGATGGTAGGAGCAGATGAAGGTTGGACTCACAGTGCTGACAGAAATATCAAATTCTTCCATTTCAGCCCTGAGACAATCAAAAAAGCCCACAGCAGCGTGCTTGGAAGCAGCATCTAAAAGTAAAAAAAAAAGCACACATATGAATGTTTAGATACATGATTGCATGGAAGCAGGTGCATAATAAAGCACCAGTGTTTGGGAAAATGAGCATGGAATGATCAACCAAAATGCAAAAGGATTATTTCACCCAGTGAAAATGATCATGTGACATATTCAAAACAAGCAAAAAGAAATTATCTATACAAGGACAATTGTGCATGCAGTCTCAAACTGCATTTCCCATGGATGCAAATTAGCACTGTTAATAACCTATGATGAGTGTCGTGGACTCCCCACAACTCATGCATTAGGATCTATGGTTTTGCAATGGGTAACTTACAAGCTGCACGAAATGGAATTCCTATTTTCCCTTGGATGCTGTTAATTAGAACAATTTGGCCAGTTCTTCTTGAGATCATGTTGGGAAGAATGGCTGGAAAAAGAGAAATGCAAGAAAGAGCCACATAAGTAAAAGAGCTGAGTGCATTCGGTGAGAAAGGAGAGAGAGCTGAAATGTAAATAGCACAAATTCAAAGAAGGCTGTCTCAATACTACAGTCACAAAATCCAAGAGCTGGAAATTGTCTTCTAGACTTCACCTGAATTCTACATGCAGAGTCACTTGCAGTGTTAACCCATTTAATTGCCAATGTGCTTTAGTGGTAACAGAAAAAAAAAAAAATTGCAATACCTTTGGTCAATGTTATAGGCCCAAAATAGTTGGCATCCATTATCTTCTTATCAAGTTCCAGTGAAATGCTCTGCACTGCTCCTTTCACCTTCATGCTTGCATTGTTGATCAGGATATCCACACAGCCATAGCAGTTCAGGATTTCCTTTGCTACGTCTCGAATGCAGCTGATGTCTGTGATGTCCAGAAGTATCAGCTTTGGTGCATATGTCTGATGAGCAAGAGACTCATTTCAATGGCACTTGTTAGAAACAAACCCTATTCCTAGCTCTAGTTTCTGGTTCTAGACTGGTCTAGTTTTAGTTCTAGTTCTAGTTTCTGGTTCTAAACTGTTCTAGTTCCAGTTTTAGACCATTCTAGTTCTAGTTCTAGATCGTTCTATAACTGTAGAACATTCCCTTCCTGATCATTCCCTTACATAGAGAACGTAATGCAGAGCCCTCAGTCATACTTAATGTTGTTTTTTTCCCTAGTTGAATCTGTGCAGGCTAACATGAACATACTATTTTTGTGGTTATTTATGCAGATAGCCCATCGGAATAGAACAAAAACACAGAAACAAAAACCAAAAAAAAAAACCCCAAAACAAAAAACCACAAACAAACAAAAAAACCAAAACACAACAAAATCCCCCTGCAAATATTCATAGGTCTGATGAGCAATGGCTGCAAAAATTTGTGTGATGCCTTCAGGAGCACCTGTGCCCTGGAATGTTGGTCCCAGAAGGGAAGCTTTGCCATGAGCCTCCAAGAAACACTTCCCAAAGAGCTGGAGCAGTGGCAGTCCTGCATCTCCACTGCCAATGTTCTGTTTTTAATCCAAATCCCTTCTACCTGGCACTTTTTTTTCCCCCCTCCAAATAGTGGAGAAGCTCAAAATGAATTTGATCTTTCGACCTATCTCCCACTCCTTGAGCACATGAGAAACTGCTGGCATTTCCTGTCCTTAAGGGAAGCATTTGGATCCCTCTCATCCAAATCATCAGGCAAATTCCTCTGCTGAGGGTTTCTAGCTGGGTGGCTTGTCCAGAGCACAGGATCAGCTCCAGAGAGCAGGATTTTGGCATCGTGCTCCAAAGACCTTCAGAGATGTTTCTGCCTCTCTGTGTCTGCTGTTATGACCTGGGTGATCAAAGCTACCTTGGGTTTTGTGTCAACGTAAAAAGTGTGGGAATCGTTGGTGTTGTAATTGTGTTCTATTGGCACAAGTGTGGTGTGCATCTTGTAATGATTTAGAATCCCCAAAAAAAAGTACAAAGCCATTGAATTTTTAGTTGCAGTGGGTCATGAAGAAGAAAACAGCCCCTTGTCCTCCTGCTCTTAGGGAGGAATGCAGAAGAGAATTTTTGAGAGAATCAAAAGAGATTCAAATTTGCAGAGTTGAATGCAAACAAAATGATTTGGTGCTTTATACTTGGTTGATTCCAGAACAAATTTGGAGAGGGGAAAAAAAAGCCCCCCAAAAAAGGCAATGCTACTTGAATTTTAAACTAGGCTTTAGGGCTTCTCTTACTAAACTCGCATTTCTACCTCGTGTCTGGGTGGATTTTTATGCATTTTAGTTTTTTTCTGATGGTTCAAATTCAATGCTCCCATTTCTGAGCGCTCCTGGGCCTGTGTGGATTTGGCCCCAGGGGAATTCACACTCCAACATCTGAGCAAGGTTTAGCCCAGGCTGTGATTACCTACCATGCTGGGGTCTGTCACGCTAATTAAGGCATCATACAAAGCTTCTAACTTTTCCCATGTCCTGCCACACAGCACAAGCCTTGCTCCTCCTGCATGAAACACACGAGAACATTCTAGGAGAGAAATACATTAAAAAAAAAAATTAATAATTACAACAGTGGCAAAATGATTTTGTTTATTTTGCTGGAAATGGGATGCTGGCTTTGCAAAAGGTGTTGAATCCGTGCTTTAAAATTTATTAATTTTGAAATAATATGCGTGGGAATAAAAAAAAAAAAAAGCATTGACTTGTGAGAGTAGATAGGTGAGAAATAAATTAAATTTAATGTGTTGAGATAATGCATAGTTAATGGTACAGCACAATGGCACTGTTTAGTAATGGGATTTAATAAAAGGGTAATTAAGACAATAACTATGCCAGTTAATGGATGATGAGATTAAGTCAGAATTTTTTGTGTGTGTGTGTATCTTTCCCAGACACACTTGCTAAAAATAAAACTACACATAAAAATACAATCTGCATTTTTTTACAAGCCTTCATGTCTGCTGCCCTATAAAGAAATCAGCCAGCCCCAGTTCACAGTCCCACCACCACCTGCATGAAACTCTTGGCAACACAGAACCCATCTACAGCTTTGAAAAAGAGTAATACAGGTAAAGTTACTTAAAATTTACCTTGGCCCACTGGTAAAGCACCCATGAGAGAATCCTTTCCCCAAAAGACCCTCCCCTCCAGATGTAATCCATCCCAAGATGGATTTATCTCCTTTATCTCCTCAGCACTAAACCTTCCCAGCAAGCAGAGGCATCAGGGACCCCCCTGTTCAGCTGCATTCCCTGAAGCCTTCCTGAGAAATGCACCAGAAAGGTTCTGGGAATGCAGGGTTGCCACTGCATTTTCCTCATTCAGACACATTCTAAGCTAGGGGGTTACCTCAACTTGAGACAGGTCCCAGGGAATTCTTCTCCTTTTTCCACACAAGTGTACTACGATGGTGAATTTCTGAGAGTGGGGACTCAAATAACAGCAGGAGCTGGCACTCAGTGTTTTCCTCTCAGCCCTGCTCAGCACTGGCTGCAAGACTGCAACCAACTCATTACTGCAGGTTTTTGTGGGGGGATTTGTTGCTCTGTTTTTCTGAAGTTCTTTCAGCCTTCTGATGTTTTACATTTTTGCAATGGAGTTTCTCACGCACTTTCCATGTAAACAATGATTGTTTTGCATTCTTTTCTGGAGGAGGAGAGAATTGATGGGCTGTTGGGTTGACCAGTGTGGTTGGAGAGGGCAATTTTCATCCTCCAATCCGTGGTCACTGATGGAATTCTATAAATGTCCAGGTCTGTAAATAAACTGCCCCTTTTCTGCCCTGGACATCTCAGTGTGTGAGTGTCGTTCTTTCGTGTCCTTTTGTGACAGGGATTCAAGCCAAATTCTGAAATACAAGGCTGCAGCACCCTGACAACTTGTGTCTGGTCTGTCTTCTTCACTAGGTGGTGTTGAGGGAGAACTTGTTCCTCACCATCCAGTCTGTTTGACCAGAGAACTGTATTTAAAAACATGAAGTGTAGACAGCCCAAGGGCATCCTGAGGGATTCACTGGATCCCTCTGGCAGCTGTAGGCTGCTACAGGTGCCTGCTCTAGCTCAGCTGAACTGAAACAGTGATGCTCAGTCCAGGAACTCTGCAAGCATGGATGTCCTCCTAACCAGGGAAAGTTCACAACTGCATTTTTTTTTAATTTTTTTTTTTTTTATTTTTTTCCTCAGAATAGATAAATTCTTGCAGATAGGCTTGAGGATGCAGCTGATGATGTGCCCAAAACCAGAGGTCTGCTCTGGGTGCAGCCAGAGAGTAAACTGGCAGTGGGTTGGGTTTGTGTGCTTGTTGACTGAAAGTCAGGAGTTACTTTTCCTGATTGGGTCGTTCTTCAAAAAAGCCTTGGAGCTCTGCTATTTGGCCCCTAATCAAATCTCTGTGACAGCCACAGGCAGAATCAGCATGGCAGGAAAAGGGACATGGTCTTACAATGCCTTGCCAGCCTGTTTGGTTTGTCTTGGCTCCTGTGAACTTTGCTGAATGGGCAACAGAAGAACCCCGAGGTGATGGCTTGCTGTCCTCCAAGAAACATTCCCTTCACATTTCACTGCCCACAGGAAACCCAGCTGGGCTAATCTACCCATTTTAGATTTCTTAAATGATCATGTTAGACTCTTAATATCTGCATGCAAGCATTTGTGGATCCACCCTTGTAGTTTTGCAAACCTGTGCAGCTGGAAGCTTTTATTTAAGCAATCTCCTCCATTATTTACAACAGTAATTTTATGAATGCCTCCTATTTTCTTTTTCTTCTTTTTTTTTTTTATTTCTAGTGCAGAAGTATTTTTAATTTAATGCCCCAAAGAGTGTTTGCCAGAACAATTATAGCAGTATTTTTCCTATAAACAACAGTTGAGACAATCTTGTGGAAAAAAAAAATGAGAAAAAGACTTCTATGTGAACAGCAATAAAGGTGAAAAAGGGAAACCAATGATGTTCTCCTCTAGAACTTCCCTGCACTTTTCTGACTTACAGCACTCAGAAGAAACAGGAACTAGGTTTCAATAACAACCACAAACCACTGAAAACATCTTCAATCATCACAGATTTGTTTCTCTTTCTGAACTTTGATGAACGTCGCCTTTAGTCTGGAAATTCTGGCACGGAAGGAAAGAATTTGGCTGCTTCCTTAGAGCCCACATCCACAGCAGCTGGCCACACAGCTGGTATTTTAAAGCTTTGAATGAGTGGCCATCACATAATGCCTGAGTGGAAAGTTCATTTTGCATTATTTGGAACCATTCAAGCCTGCAAATAACATCTTGGTGTCAACCTATGGGATATACTGGTCACAGGTATATTTAGGATAATAAAATAAAAGTGCTTTGAGTTACCTCATTTTTTTCATCTACATGAAAAGGAGCGTGGGGGCACCACACCAGGGCCCTGTCCAGAGTTCCTTTTTGGCTCTCTTGGAGCCCCTTTAGGCACTGGAAGTGGCTCTGAGCTCCTGCCAGAGCCCTCCCTTCTCTGGGATGAACAGCCCCACTCTGCCAGCCTGTCTCCATGGTAGAGCCCTCTGCTCATCTCTGTGACCTCCTCTGGACTAGAGATGCTAAGTGGCTGGCCACCCAGGCCATCAGCTGTTCAAACAGATTAATTATTGCACACCCTTGATGCCTTAAGGTTTTACCTTTTATATTTTTCAGACCCTGCACTGCATTAGTGCATAACTCTGAACTCCATATACAGTGATAGCTACTGTCTTCACATTTTGGTCAGACAAAGCAATCTCTAGGTCTGAGAACCAAGGACTCCCTCTGCCTCAGGCCCCAAAAAGTATCAACAAAAGTGAATTGTGAGGAGCAAACTGGGGGTAAATTACTTCATTACCTGAATACCTGTAATTGGAGAATTAACCCCTGATATGCAAATAGACCAGACTTATTTCTGTCTGAGAAAATTTGTGAGCATCATCCACATGGGTTGTAGCCTCTGGGAGGCTTTTGACTGCCCAAGGTGCATCTGTTGAAGGCTTTTAATAAACACCCACTTCATTCTCTTAACCCTGTCCAGCCTCTGTCCTGGGTAGGCACTCCAAGGCACCACCTTTCCTTATCCTGGGATTGCACAGAGCTGGGCAGCCCAGCTGGAAATGCTGGAGGATGCCAAGGGAAGAGGAATAATTAGGGTGACAGAGAGGGAAGAGATGCAAATAGGGACAGAGGGGTGAGCACTGCTGTCCACAAGAAGCAGGAACTGCTGGAGTCTCTAAGGGCTGAAAAGGGACATGTGAAGAGTAAGGTGACACCTGCTAGTGCAGATAGCCTGCAGTGACAGGCTGTGTAATGAGAGCTTACAGTAGCAACACCACTAAAAATAGCACCCTGAACCTGTTCTTGTAAAATTGACTTAAATAAATACAGAGCCCCTGCAGCTCCTGCTGGTTTCACCAAGAGTTCCCACGGCTAAAAATATGCGCTTAAAAAATCACAGGATTTGTTTATAAATACATTTATTAACTCCTGCTTTCATCCAGCCAGTTCTGAATGCATCCAAGGCAGTGTGTGTGCACGTGTTTGTCACCCCGAGGGTGGCTCTCTGGCTGCCCCTGTCCTCTGATGAAGTGTTCCCCTTCCCTCT
>VWYO01005635.1:65502-75900 GCA_013400275.1 Rhadina sibilatrix | reverse complement strand
ACAAGGTGCCTGTAAATTTATCTCTTTCAAGGTTAAAATTTTCCAACATTGTCCATAAAGATTTTGTGTCTCTGATACTCCCATGCTACTCTCGTGCTCTATCCAGAGCACGCAAAAACGTGACTTCTGCCAAATGAGGAAAACTTCCCTTCAGCTGGCTGCAAATGGTCCTTCACATTAACAGAGAAACCAGGAGCTCAATCCCTCCCTCCTATCCCCCACCTTACAACAATTATTATGTCTTAAGACCAACAGCACACAACAAAGGGGATGAGCTCTCCATAGTGCAGCTGCAGTTAGTTTGCGCTACTTTGACTCACAGGCAGAAGGTTGTCCTTGTTTTTGTTTCATTTAAGGAGAGATTTCATGACAAGTGTCTTGCTGCTACATCTCCAGGCTGAAACTGGTGTAAGTTCCCATTTGGCCTGGGTAACCTAGAAGTTCTTCTGTTTCTGCAGATCTTCCAGCTCTTCATCACTACCCTACCCTTTCGTGTAAACAGGTTCCAGATGACAGCTGATGTGTCACTTTCCAAGTAAGATTGGTCCAGATATATGATTTACCAAAGTAAATATTAAATTTAAATCCCCTGCTCCTCTTCTTCTCCCATTAGCTGAGTCAGAGTAGTATCTGCATCCCTATGAAACAACAGAGTCAAAGCCAGCCACCTGCATCACTGCAAATACATTTACCATCTGTTTCTTATTAAAGGTTGTCAAATTTACATCATCCAGAACTGGGGCTTTGCTGCCAAATAAGCTGTGCAGAAATGCTACTGGAAAAATAATGAATCCCAAGAAGATAATCAGAGGAATGTGTTAGTTTTACTTCTCATAATTTTTTTATTTTTAGATGTGCTACAATCATGAGGAGAAAGATGGTTAGAGGTGGCTTTCCATCCTGAGAATTCTGCCTGTAGTCCAAACCAGTTAATATGGACAAAGGTAGAACTGCAAAGAGGCAAAGGATTTACCAGGAACACTTTGTACAGTAAGATAAGGTATGGTGGATGCTGCTATGCTTAACCATTCTATTTTTTCCTGCCAGTGAGGAAAGTATATTTATGTAGTATTACCATGGAGCCATGGCCTTAATGACAGTATCTTGGTATCAAATGGATTGGTAAATCATCATCCTTTCTCCACACAGTATAAACTTTCAGAAGTGTAAAGGAGAGAGGACCCTGATAAACACCAAAGAACTGAGGCAGGATGAGCGTGACCTTGATCAGGATTTCACCTAATTTTCCTCTCAAATTCAGAAGATTGTAGTTCAAAGACTTGCTGGAAGATGGCAATAGGTCTTTGTGACCTGTCATGAAGATCAAAAAAGAAGGACTGTAATTTAGTGAGGACAGCCAGGTAGTCACCAGCTAAAGGAGACAACTGTGCAGAAATTCACAAAAAGGAATGGTGTAAGAGGCTCAATGACTCAAATGCATAAGTGACAGTTACTGTTCTCTGTTTTGCTTTTGCATTAATCAGGATCATGTTCAGTTTAATCTGTTCCTCTTCATCCTGCATCAGAAGCAGGCTGTCTCTCTGAGGAGAAACTGACAGTGGGGGGTTAGTGTAATTTGGACAGTAATATTAGGAAGCTTCTAGTCATTCATTTGTGGTGTTCTTTACTAATTGCCTCAGAGTGAGTTTGGAGTAATTTTTAAACATGGCAATTAATGGGGATTAGAGTCTTCTAAGGAAGCTTCTAAGGAAGCAGCTTATGTCAGAACATTACACTGGGTCACCATCCTTATTACTAAACTGTCATGGGTAGTAGCACAATGTACCTTCATTATTTGATTAAAAGTTGCTGTTTACACATTAATGAAAAACAGCTGTTACAAGTGAGCTGAAAAATTGTATGAAAAGGGGACAAAATAAAAGAAAAAAGGCCTCTGAAACTTGAAACACTACAGTCATAAATTGTTAATACTAATGCTTTGTGATCTCACCCTGGACTTTTGAAACAGCTTAAACCTCTCTTTGGAATTTTGTCATACCACCTCAGCAGGATCGTGCTTGGAAGGGAAGAAGGGTAGGGTGGATTCTTGCCTGTAACAGACATAAAAGTACTGTGCTCCATTTCAAAATGAAGCTGTGAGACTTCTAGAAGATCCTGAAAATCCTCTTCCATCAATTTCCTAGTATGTATATTATAATGATGCAAAGACTTTTTAATTTAACTGATAGGTTTAGGAAGGCTTTCACATATTGCTCATATACACATTCTCAGTTTAATGCCATTGAATCTGTTTTTTCAAAACTGAAATCAAGTACCATGAAACAGCTGAGTTTTTGTTTGTTTGTTTGTTTGTTTGTTTGTTGTTTTTGTTTTTTTCCCCCCCACAGAGAGATAGTCAGGAATCTGCTGAGGAAAATCTGTGTCTTATCTGTGTCTTCTCATATCTGAGAATTTGCCATAACTGTTAAGCATAGTCCCTCAACTAATGAAATGGACAGGTTTTTCTTTGTATGTTTGTTGGGAATCACTTCTGTCCAAGTTGATATTGTGTCTCCACTATGTTCTTCAGGAGCTGGGCTCTTTCTGTCACATGTGAGAAATATTCTGGCCACACTGGTCCTGTTTACTCCGTTGCCTATATTCATGCCTGACTGAGACAGGAGTGAAGTGCCTGATGGCTTAGGCTAAGGCACTTCTGAGCAGTCCACTAGAAGAGCTTTGGACATCTAGGGGAACGTTTAGGCTAAAATTACAGTGGTTTTGGAAACAGCTCAAGTCATGTAACTGCTGTGTTTTGATCTCACATGTCTTAATCTAATCTTTTTTGGTTCAGCATGTTGGGTCTCCTGAGCCTGTGGAAGAAAAAGATCAAATTAAATGAGAAACGAGTCAAGGATGAGTTTCAGCATTTGACGTTGTGAGGAAAAACTCGTAGCACAATATTTAGCTAAATAATTTTTCCAGCTCAGCTGAAGCTACAAAATTAGAAAACTCTTGCATCAATATTGCACTACGAGGCAATCTTTTGCTCCTGAGAGACCATCGACTCAGGTAAAGCAAAGAGTATTTCAGATAATTTCTGCTGTGAAGTTGAGAAGCTTTATGTCCATTTTCTTGAAAAAATATTGCTCTTGAACCAAAATAAATTATAAAAAAAGAGATCAATATCATCATAATCATAAAAGTAATTTGTAGTGTTCATAACTTTTATGTAAAGAAGAATTATTTGGTTTGATACAGTAGTCTCTGACCTGATGGCCACTATCTTGAATTTTGATGTAAACGTGTTGGATGAGTAAATGCTTTGTATAGAAGAACTAAGAGCTTCCAATTAAGCTGTTCCATAGACAGTCTTCAAAAAATTCACCCTGTATCAATTTTCACAAAGGATTTTTAGCTCCATGTTGTATATATGCTGGATTTGGTTTTTCAGTTGTTTTGCCCCACAAAGTCTGGAGGGCTTAGATTGCAAAATGATAATGGGAAAATGCTTTTTTTTCCCTGTCTGAGCATAGGAATAAAACATGGGTTGAAAGAGAACTGAAGAATTTGTCCAGGACAGATTTGCTGGGAAAACAAAGAGTGGAGTAAACTATAGTTCTGGGACATGTGATTTACAAGTAAGCCAAAGCCATACATGCTAGAAGTTTGCAATATTTTAGCCATTTTGCATGCATTTTGATTGTGTTTAGCAAACACGCTGTTGCCTGCTGGATGGAAGGCTGTTGTGCTGTGCAGAGCTTCAGCTATAACCAACCTACAGCACTGGCTGGTAACATGCCTTATTTTCCCTGTCAGTGAAAGAATGAGGTAAGAAGTCTCATTTGTAAATGCTTTGAAACCCATAATTATAAATCACTATCTGAATTATTGGTATGTGTTACTGTTTGGTACTATGATTTATTTTTTTTAAGCATCTGGAACTGTTCTTAATGAAATACTTTTTATTGAAACAGACTGGAGACTTAGCATGTTAAATAGGTTGGGTATGGGCAGATCAGAGTCTGTGTTAACTAGCCAGGATTTCCTTTTCAGCTCTGCTTTTCATCAGCCATGCTGTTGGCACTCTTTGTCTCCTGTGCAAGTACGTGACCAGGGGAGAATAATATCAGGGAGCAGATCTGCCATAAACCACCTGAGCAAAAATATATGTATATCTGTTTATTTCAGCTGAATGTGTTCTGTGACTTGCTTCAGTGCAGTCTCCCCAGCAGCTTTGCCAGCGCAAGGAGGGACGTGAGTAGACTAGAGGGGAGGGCAAGACTCTTGTCAAGTAGTGGTTGCCCGCTCGCTTACTTGTTAAATTACAGACTGTGGATTACCCTGTGAGTTTGCTTTGAAGAATTTTCTGGAAAAGACTGGTCTTCTGGCTCTCCAAGATTTCCATTCAGTGAAGTGAAACCTTAAGAATCAAAGCAAAGCTCTCCATGAGAATCCTGCAATAAACAAATGACTGGGGACTGAGAGATGGACATGGAACAAACAGGCTCTCTTGTTGAGAGAGCCTGGACTCACCCTCATGAGTCCAGCTACTCCTTTTCACACTGTATGTCAGTTGGGATAAAAGATCTGTGTATTCCTCCAGGTCAGAAGGTCCCCAAGAGCCATAAAAAAGGCTTTGAATTTCTAACTCACCTGTTGTTAATCTGCTAGACTTTGGGCTGTTGTATTCTATAGAATGCCAAATAGGGCTTTTGATACCATTTCAGTATGCAAAGGTGTAGCTTTGTGAACACTGAGGAACCATCTGAAAAGC
The DNA here is from genome assembly GCA_013400275.1 of Rhadina sibilatrix. NCBI lineage: Eukaryota > Metazoa > Chordata > Aves > Passeriformes > Phylloscopidae > Rhadina > Rhadina sibilatrix. The sequence continues at coordinate 71,183 of VWYO01005635.1, read as the reverse complement.
TCCTTTTTGGGGTTGGGGAGGCAGATGATACAATTCATGGGACCATTCCACAACCCAGAGTCCCACTGCTCTTGATTTTGACACAGTTGATCCTCATCTTTGAAGTTGCTCACTGTGGGCAGAGGCTAACTCAAGATTTGGCCTTCAGTGCTACACTGCCTATTAATAACCTGCAAACAATATGAAGATTTTATAGGCTGATTTCAGTTCATTTTTCTTTTTCGATAGACTACCCATGCCTTTGCTTTAAAAGATTATCTAAATCGTGAAACGCTGCTTAAATATTCTGACAACAGGGTTTAATCTAGGTAAATCAAGTAAAATAGAGATAGCATTTTTTCCCAGTTGGCTTCTGCTCTCAACTTTCTAATTATAATAACCTTAAGCATCTTATGAAGTTTCATTCACATCACTTGGATGTTAAATGAACTATTAGTTAGTGTAGGATTAGAGTGACATCAAAGCCCTTATAGACTTTCAGCATTATGCAAAACCTCTCATTTTCCTTTTGACTTAAAGCACCATGAAGATGATAGGTTGCATTAAATAATTACAGCAGCAGTGTTCTTTTCTGTCCATGGGTAAGACTGACTCAGCTTTTCTATTATAATCCCATAATTTCAAAATATTTTATTACTCATCCATAAAAATTTGTTCTGGGATAGAGTTTGGTATTAAACTCTCATCCTGGGATAAAGAGAAGAAAAACTGTTTAAACATTTGGTGTCTGCTCCTTACTTTTAGAGATAGCATGTGCATTTTAAACCAGTCAGTCAGTCAGTGCCTGGAAAGTCTACCAGTTTTGCAATTCAAAACCAGCTCCATTTCCTACAGTGAATGTTGGCAGGTTGCTATTAGTCTGCTTGGTGGATTTGTTCATTCTCCTTCCTGAAGCAGAGAAGGGACAAGGGGTCACAAATACAAAGCACTCAAATCTCAGAGTAAGCTTTGCCAGTGACCTCTGACATCAGGGCTACTGCACTGAATCCTCTGACACAGAACAGTGGTGAGATTGTAAAAAGGAGTACGTGCAAGGAGTGAGATGGGAATAAAAACAAGCCTCTGGGAAAGGTTCAGTGCTTTTAAAACAGCTGTATAGATCTTGTGCACTGTGTATCTTGTGCATTGTGTTCAGTAAAAAGAAAATGGTTCCAGAGGTGGATGAAGGGTTGAGGGGGTTTTTCACTGGTGAATAATGCTCTGGGTAGCTCACATTAGTAACATGTATCTTAAAAGGTGGGTGAATTTTCTGGGGTGAATTGTGTAGGGTGGGTTGAAGATATCATACTTATTCATTAGAAAAAAATTGTGTTGGCAAAAGAGTAAGTTACAAGATGTAAGTAGGGTATCTGTGACAGTATTTTATAAACCTTTCCTGTAAAGGGTTAACTCTCCAAATGCCTATCAGCAGCTATAGACAGCAGATTGTCAACAGAGAATAGCCCTGCAAATGCAAGGCTTAAACATAAAGAGGTGTGAGGTAAGTGTAGCACAGCTGTCTTCTCTGGAGACTCACCAACAGAACATGTCTTCTGGTACTGTAATTTGATTTTCCCTTCTTACTGCAGGCACTGTGCTGTCTTTGCTCTAATTATAGAATCAGAAAATCACAGAATCATAGATGTATACATTGGCTGGATTTACCTCCAAGGATACATTCCAACCCCCTTGTCACAGGCAGGACATCTTCTGCTAGACTAGATTATTCAAGCCCCCTTCAACCTGATCTTGAACATTTTCAGTGATGGGGCATACACCGCCACTCTGGGCAACATGTTTCAGTGCCTCATGATTCTCACTAATTTAAAAAAAAAAAATCATTATTATTAAAATCATTATTATTAAAAAAATCATGTACAATCTAAGTCTATCCTCTTTCAGTTTGAAACTGTTGCCCCTTATTCTGTCACGACAGAGCATGGTAGGAAGTCTCCTTCCATCTTTCTCATAAGTCCCCTTTAAATACTGAAAAACTGCAATGTGATTTTTCTGGAGTTCTCTCCAGGCTGAACAGTCCCAAATCTCCCAGCCTATTTTCATNGTGTAGCACAGCTGTCTTCTCTGGAGACTCACCAACAGAACATGTCTTCTGGTACTGTAATTTGATTTTCCCTTCTTACTGCAGGCACTGTGCTGTCTTTGCTCTAATTATAGAATCAGAAAATCACAGAATCATAGATGTATACATTGGCTGGATTTACCTCCAAGGATACATTCCAACCCCCTTGTCACAGGCAGGACATCTTCTGCTAGACTAGATTATTCAAGCCCCCTTCAACCTGATCTTGAACATTTTCAGTGATGGGGCATACACCGCCACTCTGGGCAACATGTTTCAGTGCCTCATGATTCTCACTAATTTAAAAAAAAAAAATCATTATTATTAAAATCATTATTATTAAAAAAATCATGTACAATCTAAGTCTATCCTCTTTCAGTTTGAAACTGTTGCCCCTTATTCTGTCACGACAGAGCATGGTAGGAAGTCTCCTTCCATCTTTCTCATAAGTCCCCTTTAAATACTGAAAAACTGCAATGTGATTTTTCTGGAGTTCTCTCCAGGCTGAACAGTCCCAAATCTCCCAGCCTATTTTCATAAGAGAGGTATTCCACTCTTGTGACCATCTTTGTGCCCCCCTCCTAGAGCCACTCTAACATATTTTCCTGTGCTACAGCCCCAGAACTGGATGCAGTGTCCCAGGAAGAGTCTCACTAGAATGAGGAGAGTGGCAGAATCTTGCCCTGCTCACCATGCTGTTTTTGGTGCAGTTGACTTTGTGGATTACAAATGCACATTGCTGACTCATGTCCATTTTTCCATCCTCCAGTATCCCCAAATTCTTCTTGGCAGGGCCTCTTTCAAGCATGACACTCCCAGCCTGTACTGCTATGGGGGTTGTCCTGACACTCAGGGCCATCCTCAGAAAGGAATTCTCATCCAAAAAGACATTCAAATCAGACCTAGAAATCCAAAAGCCATTCAAAAAGCTATCTGTATTTTGACATATATTGTAATGGGTATATGAGTATTTCTCATCAACCTTTAAACTTCACAACTCCATAAACCAGTCCTGCTTGTTGTCTGTTGAGTCAGTATGACCCAAATTGATTCATCTTTATGCAAGAAGAGGGTGGCTGCAGTTTTTATTGTGTAGAAACGTGAGTATAGGGAAACTCACACAATGCCCTGATCTAGAGTCCAGACCCATTTCTAAAGGAACTTCTGTGGAGCAGTGGCTGCAGATCATGTGTGGTTAACATGCACATGGATTGGCTGACACCAGCAGTGATGCCTGGGAGAGGCTCCATGTGTAATCTGGAAAGGTAAGAGATGAGTTCTAAACAATAAGAGCTGTAATCAACATTATGTCATCAGCCAAATCTTCTCAAAACTCTTTAGTTTAAGACATTACCTCTTAGTCTTTAACTTTCCTTCCCAAAGATACCTGTCTTGCTTCTCTAAACTTTTGTGGTGAGAATCCAGTTACATGAATAGTGATTCTGTTGATATCTTACCACACCTCTGGCACCTTTTCTGGACCAGTGCAAGATGCTTTTATTTTTCAGATTTGTTTGTTAGAAGAAAATGTCTATGGATTTCAGTTCCAGCTGAAGCACTAGGCCACTGTGCTGCATAGTGGATCACATTATCTGTATAGAGCAACTAGGCCTTGACTTTGTACCTAACACAGGTACCATGGCTCTTTCCTGACCCCTGGCTCTGGCCCATCTTTCCACTCCCCCTCCTCTGCTTCTGTACTGTTTGCAAAATGAGCTCTGTGTGCCTAGGATTGTCTTTCACACTGCTTGTGTATGGGATCAAGGTCTCTGAGGTGGCCTGTAGGCTTTTCTAGAGTGCAAAACAACTTGGCTGTACTTAATTTACACTAAATACAGAACAATGGAGTTGAACTTGGTATTGTATGGTGAATTTGTTTCACTGCTGGCCACTTCAGGCACTTCAGAACTGGCCAATACATCAGTTTCCTCTCCAATGAATGTGGCTAGAAGACCAAAGAGGCATAGCTGCACAGATGGGAAGTGGCTGTGTAATAGGAAGCACCATACCTTTGGATGTCATGCTGAAGACAGTCTGCTGGGTGATGCTACATTGGTTTGCAGGACCATCTCCCTTTGCCTGACCTGTGACAATTGTTCAAAATCAAAATCTGGCTGCAGTGGTTGTGTTATTTGCTCCTTAATTAGAGACCTCCAGAGAGGAGATCCTTGGTTAAGGAAAGATATTGATCAGGAAGGATTCCTGAGTGAAGAACTGTATTTAAGCTATCTCAGTTTGGGGCTAAACTGCTAAGAAGACTGTTAAGTTACTGACAGAGTCATTCTTCACAGCTGTCAACCCTTATCCATACACTAGGAGGATCATTAATATGACTGAAATGAAGCATCTGTCACTCTTGTGCTAACAGGGAGCATATTTCCCATAAATTCTGTTTAAAGGGAGCTGGGTGGTGAGTGTTTAGTGTTTGCTTCAGAGAATGGTAAAGTTTTACTACATTTGACTTTTGTGACTGTTCCAAGCTTTTTCACAAAGTTCTGTATCATGCATTTGTAATGAGAAAGTGACATGCATTTTCTTGCTACTCAGTGTCAGGATGAAGCAAAGGAATGGCAAAATAATGAAAGCTAGGAAGATAAGCAAGTATTTACCACATTTTAATTGCAAAGCTAATAAAATCAGGTTGGCATAACTCAAAATCTCTTGCTGTTACACTCAAAAGCAATGTGAAAATCTGGAAAGAAAAAAACAAAATCAAAACACATGAAGTGTGTCTTCAAGAAACTATTTTATAAACATTTGAGTTAAGTTTAAACTGTTTTGTTGAATAATGAACTCCTCTGAAACTGCATATTGGTGGAAAATTGTCTCAAGGCTGCCTAAGCATCCTCTCTAGCCATAATGCTTTTATAAAACCTAGCTGATTTTATCAGGTTTTAGTTGATGACTTTTCCAGTCCTACACTAATGTTTCTCTAGTCCTTTTTATAATGTCATGGCTCATTTCTGAGTCTCACAGATATTGCAGTGGTTTGAGGTGTTTTGTTTTGGTTTGGTTTGGTTTTTTTGCCTCCTTTTAATTTGTCTTGTGACCTTCAAGGTAGAGAAGAGATTTATATTTTTGTATTGAAATTTCCAGAACCACTTTTATCTTGGAGTCTGCTCCAGCTTCTGCTAAGCCTGTTACTTGACATTTAGATTTAAATTTTCACACTCTTTATTTTTGCTGATTAACTCTAGATTATATTTATTTCTGAACATGCATTATTTTTTGTGTGGTAACTTATAAAACTCTTTAGTAGATTACCCCTGCATTACCCTGGTGGGTTTTGTATCAAAACATGTTGCTAGTATTCAAATAAATGAAGATTACACGGCCCAAATTCCTGAATCTATCACTGTGGAAACTGAGCCTGAAATAATTAATCTAAACACTGGAGGTGGAATTATAAAGCTCAAAGGAAAGTGGCTTAATTCTGGAAGCATATTTTCAGAACTCCTCTTGGATTTGGGCTGGAATAAACACATTCTGTAAAAAATAAGTTCCCTTTTATCATTTTAAAGAGATGATTTTAGAGTGTTCTAGCTTGACAGGGATTTATTCCAGGGTGTTCTTAAGTGACCACATAACCGTGTATGCTCAGTGAGGAGCTGGGATGGAGGTC
>VWYO01005635.1:19695-59917 GCA_013400275.1 Rhadina sibilatrix | reverse complement strand
TTTTTTTTTTTTTCTTTCTCAGAGGTGTGAGGTGAGGCAGGGACAGGAATTAGTACTTTTCTCTGTCTATCATCTGTGGTATTTTCTGTCTGTGTGCTTGATCAGGCACACTAAGAACATTGTCCAAGTCATTCTTCTTTCCTAACCTTTTATATTGTGTTAACAAATGGATATCTTGGTGGCAAATTTTCTCTTCCTCAGTTCTTAATATTCTTTGTTATTATTTCCCCTAAAGCTGGAGAACACTCAAATATGTGCAAGTAGGTATCAAAGTTACTGAACACATCAGAATTTCTGCATCATTGCTGATCCTTATATGTCCTTAATAAACACAATATGTAAATACACCATTATTTGCTTCTCTGAACTGTAAAATCACATTGCCCTAAATTACCTAATATTTTGAATTGTCTGTTTGAGGCCATTCATGGTGATTGTAGGAACTACACAATACCTCCACTGAAATAACTCACATGGTTTCTTTTGCCTTTATGCATCACGTGCATGGACGTTTGAATTCACCTCTGTCCTGTCATCCGTTTCCTAAACCATAAACCTGCAGTGCATGTGAGCAGTCAGGGGTATCAGACTTAGTTTATTGCTATTTCTCTAGCTCTCATATTTTTGTCTCCTACTTCAGCTGTTTTCAGAGGAGTGTAACAGGACTTAAGCCTGTATCATGGCTTTGCAGCAGCAGTTATCACCTAGAAACTGTTTATTTTCATGCCTTGAAGACTCATGCAGAGTAGTTAGGATAAGGGGCCTCATTTAACAGGGAAAGAGAAAAATGGAAAGATTTCATGGAAGCAGCCTCCAAAGCAGCCTGAACAAATAATCTCAATATGATGCAACAGGTGAGCAGAAATATACTATTAAAGCACATAGGCAGTTGTGATGCACTTTTATAGACCTTGCAGTTAGTTCTGACTTAAATTGCCCTGCCACAGCTAGGACTAAATAAGCTTTTTGAAAGCCTCTAGTGACAATCCCTCAAGAGAACAATAATGAGCGGCTGTTTCTGGTAATCTTCTCTGACAGCGGCCTGGTTGCACGCCAATGAACAAATGCAGATGCTCTCAAATGAAAGGAATAACATGATAAACTCAAGGAGGGCTTTATGCAACACGTGATAACAATGATTACTTATCTTTAGATTTAATAATTTTAGAGAAAGTTGGTATTATCTAGCCTCAATTTGCTAAAGGAGGTCTTAACAAACTTAGGGAAGGTCTGACACTAGTACTATTAGCTGGAACTCAAAAAATTATGTTGATAGAACAAAAGAGGAATATAAGATCAAATTGATGTGACATCTCACCCTCTTTGTAAAGAAAAGAAAAAACAAGTAGTTTGAGGCTGAAACTCACTGTTTCTGTGAGAAAACACCACCACCACCAGAAGCACTTTTTCATGGAGAGAATTGGGAGTTAAAATTTTATTAGCCAGAAGAAAGAATGTAAAGAAAAGTGTGGATTTTCTTCCTCTAGTAGAACACATTGTAATAGGAAATGTATTTTTAAAATTTACAAAACTTTTAATGGGTCGAGAGAGCTATTTTTCTCCCTTCTTGTGTTTCTTATAAAGCACAGTCAGTCAGAGTTTTCAGGGTGTTATGCATTTTCCTAGAAATAATACAATATTTTATTGTTCTGACTTTATTTCAACAATGCTTTGTGACTATGGTTATTATACATGCATTAAATGATAAAAAAATTACTGATATATATAGGACAGAATACTATCTATGCTAATGGTACTGTTTGATGTAAAAAGAATTAGAAATCTGTTTTGATTTTGGAAAATAGGACTACTAATCATACTCTTTTTCCTTAGGTCTAGAATACGTCATTTATCTTCTGCTTCTGCAACTCATTCACAGTAATTCACATCTCAAAGGGCTGACTGATGATTTCTTTGACATCCTGCCTAGGGAAGCATGCTGCTTTCAGGTCTAACTTGGGTGTCCAGACTCTGGTTAAAACTCTTCAGGGGCAGAAAAGAGCATTTTAGTTTAATCCCCTGTACGCTTTGGTTTGTGTGACACCTTTCACAGTGCAGTTTATCTCATGAGCAGCCTGAGCCTTGAAGCCACTTGTGAGCAACTTGTGGGAGAGGTTTCTCACAGATTGCTTTCACAGCTTCCTCTTCCTTTCTGCCTTGTCTGTGAGAAGTGATGGGAGGAGATTATCTGGAGCACCAGCCTGAGGATGGGGAAGGCTGCTATGGTCTTCTGGTGCATGCAAGTCCCTAACTGTCCCAGTCTCTTCCAAAAATTCATGAGTGTATCTCATCAGAAAAGATCCATGACTTTCCATGTGTACTGTGCAATTTTATTTTCATTTGCATTTTGGCATTACTACCAATCTATGCTTTTCCTTTGTGAACAGTATTGTCTAGAGTTTGCTGTGAAATGAGGGAATTCTAAACAAGTTATTTATTCTGCCACTAGTATTTCCTAGTTTGGCAGAATTTGAAGTACATTCTCTTACCAGAGCATGCTCAGTCAGAGAGTTGTTCTCTGGGTATAAATTTCAATCAATTTAATTGGACTTCTCCACATATTGGGAATTTTCTGTGTATGAAAATGACAATTGACACATGACTGAGCAATACTAGTAGGAGTTACAGGGGAGCATCTAGCAAATTATTTCTAACAGGCCTGTTAAACAGTTTTAATATTTGAAAAATATTTTCACCCAAACACTACGTAGCAGTCTCTATTCAACCAAATAATTCCCACAATTCTTTATTGCTTTTCTGTGAAAAGTGATGGATCTGAGCCTATTTTTGTCTAACAAAGAGAATAGTTATTCTTCAAATGCTTTGCAGTGGTAGAAAATTTAGACTTCTGCTCATATGATACCATTATGACAAACAAACAAACAAACATACTAAGACAAGGCTTGTGGTAGCTACATGGGTTTTGCATCTCATACTGCTACAGTGTCAATATCAATGCCTTTGAATGCTATGCACTATGTTGTGTTCTGTCGTTCTCATCTGATGGGTTTCAGTTCTTTTCATCTGCTTTCACTTTTTGCTGGATATCAGACACTTGAACAATGGAATTGTCAAGCTGCAGGGAACTGACTCTGTGCCTTGCTTTTCTTTATTAGAGGGCTCAGCAGTCCTCTGGCTGAAGATTAAAATTCTTAAAAGCTTTTGAACAAAACACTTGAGGAATCAATACTTTCATTTCCCTCCAGGTAACCCACTCATTTATTACTATCCTAGTTCTGCTCCCATGCCTGTTTTTTATATTTTGCTACTTGCTGCCTTCCATTCTGCACTGTCTCTTCTCCCTCAGCATGCAGCCAAGAGATTCTGTGAAAGGTCCCTTTGTCTTTTCCCTTCTCTGACATCATGTCTATTGAGTTTCTCCTTGCGTCCTCTTCACCTTCCATACCAGCCCTCGTGCCCTGACTGATTTGCACCTTTGCTTTCAAACACCTTTCTGGCTAGTTTTCCCCACTCTGTTCCATCCAGAAAATCTCTTTCCACTCCTTGCTGGAGGTGCATTTGATAGAGTGATAGAGTAAGTTGAGTTGGAAGGGACTCACAAAGATCATTGAGTCCAACTCCCAACCCTGCACAGGACAACCCCAAGAGTCACACCGTGTGCCTGAGAACATTGTCCAAATCCTTCTTGAACTCTGTCAGGCTGGTGCTGTGACCTGGGAATCCTGTTCCAGTGCCCAACCACCCTCTGGGTGCAGAATCTTTTCCTGATATCCAATTTAAACCTCCCCTGGCACAGCTTCCTATTGTTCCCTTGTGTCCTGTCATTGGTTACAAGAGTGAAGAGATCAATGTCTGTCCCTCTTTTTCGCCTCATGAGGAAGTTGGAGAATGCAATGAATTCTGTCCTCAGTCTCCTCTTCTCCAGGCTGAACAAATGAGGTGCTCAGCTGCTTCTCATAAGCTTTCTCCTTCAGACCCTTCACCATCTTTTGGATGCTCTTTAATAGCTTAGTCTTTTTCAAGTCTTGCCCAAAATGCACTCTGCAGGTATTACTAAATTATCCCTGGAGAATCTTTTCTTCACCCCTCCGCTACCCAGGTTTTCCTATTCCCTGCATCTGGCTCTCTGTGGTGGCTGCCTGCATTCCCACACATCCTCCCGCCAGCACACACAAACAGGACTGTAGTCGCAGTTGCACAGAGGTGAGCAATGAGTGAGCAGGTATTCAAAAGTGATACACAATAAAGAATGTCCAGGTGCCTTTCCTGAGCTTTCTATAGATTTTTTTGACTTTTACTGATTTTTAATTTTCAGTCTCTAAGGCATATTTAAAGTGGCTGTACTTTGCTCACGAGATCAAATATTGTTTCTGATCATTAGACTTTCCCTACTGCTGGATGCATTTGAAGCCTGCTCCTATGAACTACTGAATTCATAAGGTCAAGTATATAGAATAAATTAATATTTATTAGTCAAAGATCTTGAATGCACTTTGCTTTGTTGTTTGATTTTTGAGTACAGGAAGACTCGGTGTAGGATCAAAGAAGATAAATTTTGCCCAGGGCTCATGTTCTTTATTAGATCCTCCAGTTCAGAGAAAACATGCAAGAGAAACCTATCCTGATTCATGTGAAGGTGTCTACCATTGAATTAAAATGCCTCACGGCAGTAGATCACTGTTAAAAAGCCTTTGAGAGAAGAGTGTGTGTGTGTGTATGTGTAACCTTGGCTAGCATTAGCCCATCAGTTGAGAATGTACAGCCATATCTCTTGGTGTTTTATTCGGGATTGTGACATGGAAATTGTCTGTAAATATTTTTTCTGTATCAATGCTACTCAGCTTCCTTAGAATTCTGCTAAACTGGGCACTCTTCCCTGGCATTTTCCTCACACTCTCATCTTTCCTAGAATATACTTTTGTGAGAATTAAAGTTAGAGAACAAACGCATTTCTTGTTGACATTATTAGGAAAAACTCACTACAAAAAACAAATACTTCCTTACCTTTGGAGCAGGACTCTTCTTGCAAATAAATTCCCTGTGTGACACAAACAAACGAGGAATATTACCACTGCAGCCGTGGCTTCTCCAGTGTCACAGAGCAGTAATGAAATGCATCCCTCGGTACTTTTTATTTGAAGTGGGGGTAACATAAATCCTTCATCATATCAAGGCTATTTTGAACAGAACCAGCAGCAAGATAAGATCATTTAATGAACTTTGCAGCCCCCTGCCTGAGATGACTGTGAAACACAGGCCCCCCTTGAGACCATGCATCACTCCCACACTGGCAGATACCTCAAAGAGCATGACTTGGCAAGTGATGAGAATTTTCTTTAAAATGCCTGCTAGTGTTATCCATTTTAATAATCTTCCTATGAAGCTTGAAAAATTCCACACTACGGTCTTAGCTGTAATGGAGACTGAAATGGTGTGACAAATCACACTTGGGTTTGCATTACAGGGTGACTCACAGAAGTATGTGCTACTTTGGTGTTGTTAATCTAAGGATGTGTGCTTGATTATGACCTATCACAAAATCTGCTCTCTTCAAGGCAATTGTCATAGGAATTGTCTATATGTTTAGTGTTAGCTCATGGAATGCATTAAAGCAGTTTTATCATTTGAGTTGTTCTAAGTCTATTACAGATGAATGCTTATATCATTACATTTCATTTTCTGAGGAAAATGTTTTGTAGGTTTGGCTGATGACAGATGCATGCGCTTATCTCAGTTTTCGTTAAATCCATCTACATTGCTAATATACCATATGTGATGCTGGCTTAAGTAGTTCTTACACAACTGCTGATTATTTTAACCTTCCTTTGTTGTAATTTTTCAGAACCCAAGTAGCAAAAGCAGCAGCCTTTAGATGAATGTTTTCTGTAGTTCATATTTACTTATTTACTTTTTCTGCAGTTTCCTTTACAGCAGAAAAACCCTGTGCAAAATGTAGCAGCTACAGCCTCTTTCTGTAAAGGAAATTTCCAGCTATTTCCAAAAACTGGTCAATACATTTAGCTCATTAGAAACAGTACTTATTAACTTTCCCCAGTGTGTCATTCCACCTCATGTCGTATGAGAACACAGAAATCAACTTGTCCCTCCACACATGTGATAACAATGGTAATGTGGTCTCAGAGCTTTAGGACCTTTAGACATATATAGCAGTGAAAAAAGAAAACAACAACACATCATAGGTAAAGCTGATTGCACTATTTTTTTGAAAAATAGCTGAAATTCTGGCTGGCTTTAGAAATCATAAGCAAATAGAATCTGTTGGTGAATAATAAAATAATATGTTATTATAAAAAGAAGTTGAAGCCCAGGCTTGATGGAGAAGTGGCACTAACCATCATGGTGCTGCAGAGAAACAGAACTGCTTCCTTGCCATTTAACTCAGAGTTTGAGTAGTATTCCCTTTTTACTAAACATATCTTGCTAAATTTGCAATGAATTTGAGGATTTGTTTTGTTTCTAATGTTACAGTGTAGTCATTACCTTCCATAAACATTTGCAAAAATCAAATTTCAAGAGGGAACTTCAGTGCCCAGGCTTCATCAGACCAGAACATGTATTTCTGGTTAGATATTCTCTAGAAGCATTGACATTTGTGCAGTTGAGATGTCCTGTGTAAGGGACAGCCAAAATATGATAAGACATTACACAAGCTCTGGTCATCTGCAGTAGATTAGGTACATTGTTTATTATACTTGCTGAGTGTATTTACAAGGAACACTTCATCTGTGCATTCACAGTGACCTCTTGTGCAAGATAAATGATGCATCCAGAAATCATGGACAGAACAAGTACTCTGCTGGGCTACCCATATGTGAAAGAAAGCTCAGGTGACAGCTGACTGGAAAAACAGTTCACTCTCAAAAGCAGGGCAGCTTTTGTATAGAGCCTGAAAACTATTCAGGGCGTTTGTGTGTCTCAGCCCTTGTTTACTTCATAAGCAAATCTCAGAGCTGCTTACCAGAAACTGCTTGTATAACAGCTCTCATCTCTAGTTTACAAAAGTTCTTGTAAGCACCTGTTTAACGTCATTAGCAGAGGCTACAGAAGAACCTGCAAAATAATGTATGGAATGTAAACCTTTGGGTGAGGTGCTACTTATCTGCAGGAATCAAAACCTGTCTTGGTGTTCTGACTGTTTTTCATGTGTAGGAGAGTTGGAAAAAAAAAAAGTAACAGTCAGCTCTTACTCTTGCACAAGTAATCCTTGTACATTTAATCTGTATTTTGTCAGCCTGGACCCTTCACTCTGGAGGTATTTTTAGACCCGGTGCTAAAGGAGAGGAGGTAAAAGGAGAAGCCATTTCACAGAATCTTGCCAATTAAGTAAACATCTCATGCTTCATTTCTCCTCAATCCTGGAGGAAAAATACCTGGACAGGTAAAATTTTTAAGCAGATACTGAACCATCTTGTTGGGGTAACTTCCATTGGTGTTCACTGTGTACCTGGTATTCATGTCCTTCTTGTACTGGGTTGATGCAATGCCAGCTAGAAATTCATGAAAAGGGATATCTGTCTCTACTGGACTATGTCCTCATTGGTCCAGGAGCAGCACAGGTCACAGCAGTTTTAGCAGCCCTCTCCAAACTTTACAAATTCCAGAATGGAGTAGATCACTTGGATGGAAAGTAGGAGTCTGATCAGTTTAGGTGTCTATCTGTAATGACTGGACTCCATATGGATTCCAGACACCCATCCAATCCTCTCTATCACTCTCCTTCACAAAAGGACAGGGGAGACAAAATATAATGAAGGTTCATGAGCTGAGATAAGGACTGGGAGAAATCACTCACCAAATAGCATTACAAGAAAAGCAGACTCGAATTGGGGTATTAATTGAATTTATCACCCACAAAATCAGAGCAGGATAATGAAAAATAAAGTAAATTTTAAAAACACCTTTCCCCTACTCCTCCCTTCTCCATGAACTCTACTTCCTCCCTTCCAGCAGCATGGGGAGATGAAGAATTGAGGTTACAGTCAGTTCATCACAAGTTTGTGACATTGTTCAGGGAAAGTAGTCCTTCCCCTGCCCTAGAGTCGGGTCCCTACCACAGGAGAGAATTCCCCACAAACCTCTCCAGTGTGAGTCCCTCCCATGGGAAAGAACCCTCCACGAACTGCTTCAACCTGGGTCACATGGTGCAGTCTTCCAAGGACAGGCCACAGAGTCACAGGTCCTACCAGAAAACCTGCTCCAGTCTGGGCTGCTCTCTCCACATATCTGCCAGGAGCCTGCTCCAGCAAGGGCCTCCTAAGTGTTCACAGTCTCCTCTCAGGCATCCACCCGTCCTGATCTCTGTGTCCCCATGCATCTCCATGAGCTGCAGTGGCACGGCTGCTTCACCATGGGCTGCACCACAGGCTGCAGGGGAATCTCAGCTCTGGTGTCTGGAGCACCTCCTCCCCCTCTTTCCTCACTGACCTTGGTGTCTGCAGGGCTGCTCTTAAGTATTCTCACGCTGCTCTTCTCTGGCCACACTTGCATCTGCACAATAACTTCTTTTTCTAATAAATATGTTATTCCAGAGGTGTTACCACCATTTCTAATTGGCCAGCTTTGGTCAGTGGCACATCCACCTTTGAAGCTACCAGGGACTGGCTCTGCTGGATATAGAATTTCTCATAGAGGCTACCCTTGAATCCCTTGCTGGTACTGAAACCTGGCCACACAAACCCAACACACTACCTTCCCAAGAAAGCTGATTGTTAACTGGTTTTTATGCTTCTGTAAATACTTGCAGAATATATGAGGTTATTAAAACCTGCCTTGAAAAAACTACAGCAGTCCTTTAGCAGGTCTAGTACTCCAGAGTGAAAGAAGCAGGAAGGATGATCCTTAATAGACTGTCCTACAACCAATACCATGCCAGGGGCACTGTGTTTCCCTGTCCCCCTATTGCACATGAATGGATTTGAACCCTGCTCTGTTGTGTTGGCATCTCTGAGAGTACATCTAGAGAACACATGCCTGCTTAAAAGATTTAGCTCTCCTGCTGGGTATGACACTGAGTGTTGGACAAAAAATTGTCATGACTGGATCACTGAAAGGATCACTTAATTTTGCTGAGGTGTATAAACTCATTTTTCCTCTCTTGGGCCAAGCCTTGGATTGAGTGGTCAGGACTTGTTTAAATAACACCAAAAAAATCAGGATTGAGTAGGAGCTGGAATTCCACTTCACATAAAAGAATACCTTTTATATAAACAGGATTTTTCCTCTGAGTGCATTCTCAATGGTGCCTAGATCACATCATCTACGCCTATGACACACAATTGTTTTCTTGATAAATACCTCTTATGGGATAATCTTAAGGTCAGTAAAGTAGCAGATTGAAGAGTTTACATGTATTATTAGCTGAATAAAACTTCTTACTGGCACCAATTACATGATACATGAAACATTTAGAGAGGCTGCTTGGTGTTTATTGTAATCATGAGATTGCCTTTGCACAATAAGAAAAATTGGACATGTAAGACCCACTAGCAGCTTTTCCTAATTTTCTTATTAGTTGCCTGCCTGCAGCTCTTTCATGCTTCTATTTTTTTCCAGGACTGTAAGGTTTTCAAGCAGTTTTTAAATTGTATCAAGCTGAAATTTAGACACTGGAGCTGCTACATACACAGATGCTCCCCATGGAAGTGTAATTAGCCTGGCTCTGTGCACTGCAGGGGAGTATTTCCCTGCAAAGGAAGGAGAAAAGGCTACTAGTGTCGCCTGCTCTGTCCTAGCATTTCTATGTGTTTGACACTACCTTCCAGTCCAAATGAAATTCTATAGTGACCTGTCCAGAAAGGCTTCTATGATGTGTTGAATTTGCCTGCAATTTTGACATGGATGATTTTCCATCTCATTATGACACTGGAGTTAGGAACAAAATCGCTCTAGACACCCTCGGGCATCAGTTTAATGAGCGTAGGAAAGAGGTTTTTGATCCTCTCTTAAAATCAGCCAATGCAGATCCTGCTTCAATGCAGGTTTGAGCTGTGGTTGGGGCATAAAAATCATGGAGAGAAATAATATCTCAGTGGAGTAAACAGCATCTTAAGAGGTTTATTTTATAGCATTATAGTTCATATACAGACATTTTAGGTGCTTCCATTAGGAATAGTTGAATGGGTTGAACTGGAGCTATTGGAGACATCAAACATATTGCTAACAAATGAACAAAGGTCCACAGAGACTTTACTACTACTATTACTATTACTATTACTATTACTATTACTATTACTATTACTATTACTTATTACTATTACCATTACCATTACCATTACCATTACTATTACTATTACTTACTATTACTATTAATTTCCATGTAATTATGTCAGATACTTTGATGATAGGCAAGTAGAAATTTAGGGCAGAGTATTGATTGTATGCTTTTTTATCTTCTTTTAATATCCCATAGATCTTAAACGTTTGAGCATTCTGTACTTCTTGTAGAGGCAAATGCTACGTCAGTATTTTCTCTATGGAATCCCAAATCATCTCTGGATGAGTTTGAAGTATTTTACTTGGGAAGAAGGAACGGTAAGGTAAGAAGAAGAATGATAGAGGCTTTTAAAAGTGATTTTCATGGTCGTGGATAAATCTGTGTTTGCAGTTTCTTTGTGAATACCTCAAGGATAGTGCAGCTGTACCGTTGCTGTGCACCAGTTGAATCCCAGTTTTAACTCAAATTCTACTTATAACCAAGCACAGATGTACTAACTTTGTTTTCTACCAATGTATCATAGGGAAGGGATCTGTGTATCAGGGCTTTACCATGTAGTTAACTAAGATGATAAGCAAGCAGGCTGCCTTTTGCTACTTGGCTCCTTTTGAGACTATCCACATTAAAAAACAGATCAGACTTTATTCTGGCTGGCCTGAGAGTTTGAGCATGTATGTGAGATCTGAGGGCCCATTCTGCCTTTTATGCACTTCCTGGAAAGAAATCTGATTTAACTCTTGCACTCAATCCAGCAATGAAAATAAGTTGGATATGCAAGGCTATCACTGACATGTTTCTTTTAAACACTGAGACCCAAAATGACCACTAGCTCCCAGAACTTACCATTATAAAAGTCTCTTGCTAATACAGTCCTCAGTGAGCAAAGACAAAGGCGCCAGGTATGTGTTAAATAAAACCCAAGTCGCAGCAGATTGGGATCATGTAACTGCATGAGAGCAAGGAGTGGCCTGGGCCATTACACACTAGCACACTTTGGCAACCCCAGCACTGCAGAAGTTCTGCTTCTTTAGTTGCCAAGACCTGCTATGTGACCAGCTTGGAGACACAGATCTATCATATGTGAAACAGTCAACTTTAAGGAGGGATGAAAGCCAATAGAAATGTTAGTTGTGGTTTTTTTCCCCCCTTGCATTAATAATTATATCAAATATATAATTATAATATATAATATTATATAATAATATATAATATTATATAATAATATATAATATTATTATATTTGATATATAATTATATCAAATTCATATAATTCATTATATCCCTAGTGATTACTAGAAGAATCTTCACAGAATGTACTTTACAAAGTCTTTAACTTGAAGACAAAATTTCTCCAGTACAAGTTTGACCCTTTGCAAAAGTTGTTACAGAGCTGGTTTACTCAGAAATAACCTCTCTTTCCAAGAACTGAATACAAGATTGAATATTAGAAAATTCTTCAGAGCCATGTCAATGTGTAGGTGTGTTCTCGAAAGCACATCCCCATACTTAGCTCTGCTGCCTGGACTATCATCTTGTCTTCCTTCCTTGTGTACACAGAAGTGTTAGTGGAGAGGTGCGGGTGGTGGTCGCTAGATGTCCTGTTCCTAGCCTGTGCTTGTATCCCTCTTGGGTCAACTGCTACTCTGCAGTTGAGCACCTTGTTTTCTGCATAGTGTAGATTAATAGATCTTCTTGGAAGAAGCACATAGTTCAGATATGGGGAAAGCCACCAGGAAGTGGCCCAAGACTAGCTTTGTCAGAAGACATCAGTCTGCCTTTTATTACTCTACTTACAAATTTGCATGGATCTGATCCTGATGGGACTGTTATGACTGGTAAATGTGTAACAATGGAGGAGGAGACAGCTGAGGTACTCAGTAACATTATTACCTCAGTTTTCAATGGCCGTCTCTCTTCCTACACCTCTGTCACAAGTGGACTTCAAGACAGGGACTGTAGGAGCAAAGTCCTTCCCAGTGCAAGTAAGGCTCTGGTTCATCGTCACCTGGGGAATCTAAATGTATATTAATTTTTGGGACCTCACATGATGTATCCTAGAAAATCCCTGAGGAATTTGGCTGATGTAGGCACCAAGACACTCTCTATGATATTTGAAAGGTCATGGCAGTCTGGTGGAGTTCTTGGTAACTGGAAGAAGGGAGACAATGTACACACTCTTTAAAATTAGTAGAAAGAAAGATCCTGAAATCTACTGACCTTCAGCATCACCTGTGTGTCTGGGAAGATCACAGAACAGATCCTCCTAGTAGCTGTGCTTAGGCACATGGAGAGTGAGAAGGTGATTCAAGATAATTGGCATGGCTTCACTAGGCCAAGTCCTTCCTGACTGACCCAGTGACCTTCTGTGATGGAGTGACTGCTTCAGTGGACAAGGGAAGGGTTGTGGCTCCCTTAATGGCTTTTTAGCAGGACCTGTTGTGGAAGGACAAGAGGTAATGGTTTTAAACTGAAAGGGAGTATATGTAAACTAAACACAGAAAGATTTTTTTTTTATGATGCGGCTAGTGAAATACTGGAACAGACTGCCCAAGCACATGGTAGATGACCTATCCCTGTAAACATTCAAGGTCATGGTGGAGAGGGCTCTCAACAACCTGATCTAGTGAAAGATGTCAGTGCTTATGGCAGGGGCATAGGATTAGATGGCTTTGAACATCCCTTCCAACACAAAGTATTCCAAGATTCTATGATTCCATCTGACAATAGAGGATAAGGACAACCTTCTTCTGCTGGGTTTGCAAAAGAACTAACTTCATTAAACGAACCAGCAAAATTAGGGACTTCTAAATCTTTAAAGGTTATTGATGTCTAAAACAAGACCTATAAGCAGCAGGAGGACATATACTTTGTGATTTTCACCTCTGTTTAGAATTTTTTTTGTATTGAAGGGAGGATTATTCTTGTCAGCGTTTGTGTCATTGTCAATTCTGATCAGGACAACGCAGTACCCATGGGGCTTCACCACTCAGCAAATATGTACTATTTCATGTTCAAAGCAAGTATGTTTTTGGTGGTTTTTTCCCTCTCTTTCTCTCTAGTCCTTCCTATAGGGTAACTGCTCAAAGTTTCTAGCCATTATGTTGTACAGGTACATAAAAATTTACCATATCAATAATTTCTGGGAAAATACCTATTTTAATGGGATGAGAGAACCTGACCCTATTGGACTGTATTATGTATCAGTTGCCTTTTGGCTGTGAATATCATTAGTGCTGAACATTTGCTGTACATGTTGTACATGTCTTTCAAGTAGATGTCAGGCATCTGAGTCAGTCACTGACTTTCTTGTCAGAGAGCTGCCTAGTGGATGAAGGCATTGAATGATTGTAGACATTCCTAGTGGAAGTGCATTAACTTGACTGCTTTGGACTAGTAGGGTGAAAACAAGAAAGTGTGGAAATTTCTGAGAAGCCCTTAAGTGGTTTTTCTCCTGTTGCATCTACCCTTTTTTCAAGTTGTGCCACAGGTTGTGTAAATATTCTCTGGACCTTGGTGTCAGCAACCAAAGCACATCATTGGTGAGTCATGAGTGCTTAGCAGCTCTAAAAATGAAAAGCCGTATGGACGAAGGAGACTGTTGCAGAGAGTCAAAAAATCCCTCTTACATGCTGGTGTTAAGGTAACTGTGTAAACCAATGACCCTATAAAAGAAATAGGCCTGAAATAGTAACCTCCTTCAATATAAAGTAAGCCCCATGAAATCACTACCAATGGTTCCTCTGATCCTGAAAAGAATGCTGCCAGTGCCAAGAGTACAGCTTGAATTCTTCGTTACTCCCTCATTTGACTTCATACTCATGATCTTGTGTAGGCAGTTGGGAGACATCT
The DNA here is from genome assembly GCA_013400275.1 of Rhadina sibilatrix. NCBI lineage: Eukaryota > Metazoa > Chordata > Aves > Passeriformes > Phylloscopidae > Rhadina > Rhadina sibilatrix. The sequence goes on along the minus strand of VWYO01005635.1, from coordinate 45,873 downwards.
GTGGTTCTCATCACAAAACCAGATCTTGTTTATCCTTTGTAGGTGTTTTTCAATAGTCCTGCCACTATTTTGAAACTTTTTTTTTTTTAGATTTTAAGAGTTTACCATTTATCTTCAAGGACATGGGCCTTTTGGGGAATTTGATGGGTAGTACCACCTCTTTGCAATGATGAGCTCCTATTACATATCTCCAAATTGACTACTCTTATATGACCACTTCTCCCTTTTCTGCCACGGTTTTGCCATTAGCTAGGGTTAAAGTCACCTACCAACAGCAGTGTCCTTGAGCAGCTCCTCTAACTAGTTGCACCTGGTGACTGCATGGACCAAGGCAAAAAATCACCAGGTAATAAAAAATGTGCAAACCTAACATGTTAGTGACTCCTTCTTCAAATCATGCAGGCCCTTTTCCCTGTGACTTCAACTCTGTACTCATAATATATTCCTTAGTGTTTTGTACACATCTCAGCATTTTTAGGCCTCACTAAACAAGAAGGTATGCTTCAGGATTTCACCACATACTCTAAGTACCAGGTACGTATGAAGAAAATGGCCTCTCCTTTCCAGATTTATCTTTGGAATGAATTCCAGGCTCATGGTCATCACAACCACTTATGGAATGAGAAATTTGGGCTAATCTTTTGACCTGGTTACTCAAAAATGATTAAAAATCATACTAGTTGTCAATTCTAGGTTATTATTCCCTCCTGAAACACAAATGCTGGTGGAGAATATAAAGGTGACAAAAGAAATGTTCTGTGAGTCAGTCTGTGGGAAAGCATAGGCTCAATGAAAATGAATCCATCCTACCCACTATTTATAAAATGATCTGTTGCAATTTTCAACCATAACTGACAAATTCCTATTATGTTACATAAGAATGATTAAGGATGAGGAGTAGCATTTTGTAGGCATAGATGTATATTACTGATCCTGCACTTTTTCTTTATTAGATTGCCTCTTAAACTTGACCTTAAAAGAAGAGTTAATGAAATTTCTTGTTTGATCAACTCTTAGAGCTGGCTCTTTGGCTCTCAGAGCTGACCTTTGCCTATTTTATCTTCAGGCTGTTTCTGAAACTCAGCTCCCTTGGCTCCTCTTGGAGCCTTTTCTTTATAGGAGGAGTAGAAATCAGATCTTGGATCTTTTGAGTTTAATCTGAATTTGTAGGAGAAGGCAGACTCTGCGAGAAATGATCCTTCACAGACCTGTGAGCATGTCAGCTCCACATGACAGCTAGAAGCATGTTGGGCAGAAAACACTTTCACATATCAAAATTGAAGAGGAGTTGACTATGTTGTTTGGAAATGAATGGGTAGCACTTGTGGGATATACATGGGTTAGCAGGCAGACTGTGGAAAGGAGAGAACAAATAGGTACTGAGACAGTATTATACCAATATGTGAAATATTCTTGGAAGAACAGATAAAAACATGTAGGTTTTTGTGCTGTCTTCTTTTAAGTGGGTGCAAAGGTGTGGTGTTAGCCTAGCTGTACTCTTAAAGATACTGCGTGAAGTTGGAAAATGGACATCCAGTACAGACTTTTTATCAATTCACTAAAAGAAAGGTCACCACCTAGAGCATCATATGGTTTTTCCTCACCGTAACAATTCTGTGATTTTTGATACACTGGTGTAACTCACATACTAGTCTATTTTACTCTTAGTTCTTGAAAGTGTTATCACAGGCGGAGCTATTTACTCATAGCTTTTTACAAGGTTAAAGCAACCCTTTATTTTTCCTAGCAGCAGTTCTCATCAGTATTCAGTAGTAGAAAGATACAGTAAAAGAGATTAGGCAGCCTATATAACAGTGCCTTTTTCAGTATATTTTGAATTATTACAGAAATATTTTTATTATATCTAAAATAATCACATATGCAGAATATCAAGGTCAGTGCATGAGAATGTTAAGGAAAAATAATAAATGCCACAGATAACTAATTTATCTCTTGGGAATGTTATTTCACACACTGACACATTTTCCTCTTTATCATCAATCTGTAAGACTGAGTTCTGTGAAGTGGTTTAATTAAGCTATCATCATGTACTTATTTATGGTGTCTCCAAATGATGTTATCAAAATACAGTAGTCTTTTTTTTCTACCTTCACTCTATAAAATATCCTAAAACCTGAATATTTTACAAACAAATATTTTCAAGCCTATTTTATATGCTTATCTTGAAAAGCTGTCAAACTTTAATTGCCAGCATCCAGGGAAAACATATACTCTTGAAAAGTAACAACTCCTTGTTACTTCTTTTCATCTGGCTATCTGATAAAATTCCTTTAAAATTAGTATTCAACACCTCAGAATCCATGCACACAGAGCTGGTATAGTTTGTCTTTCTGACACACTTAACCCAGCAAGTGAGTTCCTTGGTCTCTTTGATAGAGCAGTAAGAAAAAAGGCAATTATTTCACTTCCTCAGACTTTGCACAGTAATACAAGAATCACTACTCACCCATGCAGTAGTCAGATCAAGCTTATTCGCTTGCTGCAAGTTTGATTTAACATGAGTAGAATGCAGACCACTTGAAAAATTACATATTATTTCCCATAACTTTTATAAATGTTGTCTGTGAAAACATTTATATAATTGTATGCTCCTTTTACCAGCCCAAGATTTTTCTTTTTCTTAATTGCCTAGGAAAAGCTGTCCTTCATGGATTCTATAACAAAAATAGTCTTTGCTAAGTGTTGACAATATGCTCAGCCTTAGTTCATACAGAGAGATACATGGTTAGTAGCCAAAGCAGCAGATAATAGCAGCTTAAACGTTTGAAAATTATGTTTTAGAAATTCACACCTTGAATTCAAATACTTGCTATGGTTTGCTTTGGGAATGTTACTTTTTGTCAATACTGTGAGGCTCAGGAACTCACTCATTAGTGCGGTATTTGATCTCAGACTTGGATCTGACTGCAGAGTTTAAGAGTCAGTGTTAATAACTTCTAATGATGCCATCTCCTGGTGACTGGTGCCTGTGCTGATGTTGTTATTGAGGAGCAGTACAGAGAAGATGGAAAATAAACAGTAAAACCAACAGGACTGATGAAACTTGACTGGAGCAGGAGTTTGTGCACGCTAAGGATTTAGCCTTGGAGTATGGAGCCAGGCTGTGATACTTTGTTAACTGCCAGAAAATAACCCATCACTTGCTGAGGACAGGTTCATTCCTCCTGTGTACTTGTACTGTGCCCAACACAGAAAAATATTAGCCTCAGTCAGGGCTTGTAGGCACACTAGAGGCTACACACTGCAAATAATATAGCTATGTTTTAACACAATGATGTTGATTGCAATTTATATACATGGCTTTTAATGTTTTTGTTTACAATGAATCAGTCCACAGCTGATATATGCCTCTGAATAATGCCTCATAATCTTCCCTTGTTTTCTTTAGGATTTCTCTTTCTTCACTTGTGCTACCTCCATTGATTATGACATCAAAGCCTGCTCCAGAACTGCCCTCATTTGCTGGACACGCACACACGCACCAATACACGTACCACAGTGCCAGTTCATTGGATTGCTGGACTTTTAAGAAGCAGCTTTCCTGCAAATACTGAGTAAATGTAAACTCTTAACCCTGTTTTAACACTGGCATGTTTGTCTCCTGTTGAAAACTACACTGTTGGCATTGGAGTACTTCTGTGTAAAACAGTCACAATGGCTCTGTCAGTTCAAAAAACTTATGGGCTTGAGTATCTTCCCATGTGATCCTCTGGGGCAACAAGTTACTCATAATACTTGCTTTCATAATTAGCTGAATTTGCTACAATTTTCATTGTAGTGTCTATTTTTATGTCTTAAATCATGCTTGTCTCTTTTTTTCCCTGAAACTTCTACAAATTTCAATATCATTTACAAAGAGAAGATGACAAAATGCTATGTAATATTCCATTAATGGTGTCACTACTGCCAAGTAAATAATGATTTTTTTCTCTTGTTCCCATAGAATTTTGTACTGCTTAAATACTATAATGGAAATTCAGGAGCAGATTTCTTTCCATTGGTGTTTAGTTTTTATATTGTCTATGCATGTTGATGTCTTCCTTTGAAACTAAGACTGACAATCTTTCTAACTAATAAGCTGTTAACATTAAAGCAGTGATTACATAACCAGTTTTTGCTTGTCTAACTGTGGTCTCGCCTTCACTTTTGCTGCATGTCTCTGCTACATACCTCTGTCAGCAAAAATGGTCTGTCTAGGAATTAGGCCAATAGGATGAGAAAAGAGCATTTTGGATGAATGAGTGGACCTGTCTGACTATGGATGATACCAGTGCAAAGAGGACAACCAATACACTCCTCTCTGGTCTTGTTGTCTACTCAAACTACTTGGGAAAGTTGCAACACTGGGTACATACATTTGGCTCCTGGAATTTATATTTGCTACTTAGTTTTACCTGCATGGGTGACTCCCCATTCTAGTTGTTGGACCGGAGTTTGGCCTTCATATATGTTAGCACTGTTGAACTTCTGCAGCTGTTTTTTGGTTGACATAGCCAATGACAGGCATATTGTGTGTGCTCAGATAAAAGAACAACATACATAGGAATGTATTTAATTGGCTTTTGTTTCAGGTTATTGCACTGCTGGAGATGTACTGCACAGCGCATCTGTGCAAGTCTTTTTCCACACAGTGTCCATACAGAGAGTCCTGAGGCATAGCCTCCATGAAGAGCAGTGGAAGGCAGAGACACAGAGCAGGGAGCATGCTTCTATATTTATTTCCACTAAAGACTGATGTTGAAACAACAAGAAATTTCTGTATCTCTTACCAAAAGGCATCATAAATGTTATTGACACAATTTAGCACACCAACACCCGCCTAATGGATGGGAAAACAGAGCTCAATCCATTTTAACATCACATGGCCTCCCAACGTACCTTCAAAGCTAATTAGAGGTGTACAGGCACTTTCTTTTCTAGGACAGATTTTCTTCTTGTGCAGGAAGTAGCTTCAATACTGGTGCTGTATTAAAAAAATTTGAGATGAGGAGACATAATGCTGGAACTGGAAGAATAAGGCTGACATGTAATCATAGGACTTGACACGTTTGACAATATTTTGTCTTTTTAAAAAAGTTTTTGGTCCAAGAAACAGTTTAAAAGAGTTCACATACAGAGTCAGGTAGGAAGGTTCTTTGACACCAATTTTTCTTTTTTATTCTGATTCTCTGCTTGCTCTGCATAAAGCTGCTCTTGCAAATATTGTCTTTTCAGCATTGTACCACTTCTTTACCTTTAATTAAATTTTTTTTCTGATACTGCTTTTCATACTTTTTGAAAGGACATAATCTTGGTGATCCAGAAACATGAAGCACAATTTTCTCCACAAACTTTCTAGAATTTCACAAGAGCTTCTATACCAGCTCAGGAGACAGACCTATCTGTTTCTTTGGTGTATATATATGAGATTTATTCTTGTTTATAACCTTTTGTAATGGTTTAGAAATAGGATGCATTACATGAATCTTTCTGTTTATTGGGAAGATACAAATATCGTATCCTAGAGAACAGTCAAAAAGACAGGTAAGAGATGCAGGATTTTATGTGCCATGCCTAGAAGGATATTTAATGTTCAGCACTGTTCGTTGTCCAGTGACAGAAAACTGTGGATGTGTTGAAAATGACTGTCATAGTCCTGCCTGACCCAGTCCTTTGATTTGGAACTTCACAGGTCGCATGTCTATTTCTGCTCACAGAAAGCTGGTGAAAGGTGACAAGCTATGCCCCAGACAAGGTGTAAAGCTCCGAGAAGTATCTCAGCTGTCAGAGAAAGAGATCTGAGTCCTTGGGACCAGCTGCCGGAGGCTCAGCTGGACAGTGTGCCTCCTTTAACTGTAATGCCAGTGCCTTTCTGGCTGTTTGCTTTTGAGACTTTACCAGTGCTTCTGTCCTCATAGTAAATTCCCAGCATTTCCTCCAAATGTTATCAAACAAATAATATCTGAACTGAATCCTCATAGGCTGGATTGTAAAGTGGAGTTTTGTAAAGATATGGTTGGGTTGCAGCAGACGAAGACAGTTGTTAATGAAGGCTGTTTTTGTGCCAGCGTGTACATGAAGAGAAATGCTAGACCCAAGATGCATAAGGCATCTGGTTTTATTCCAGTGACATATGGCAACTTCCTGACCTTATCAAGAAGTCACCCTTACAGCAGCATTAAGCCAAGGGCAAGGTCAATCAGCCAAATGTGAAGGGAATTACAGGTTTTAATATCTTCTCTGACCAAGAAGGTGCTTTGCAATCACAAGGAGTACTCAGAAAGCTGGGTAATTTTGCAGAGGGCAAGTATGCAGCTGTTGTGTGGCCATTAAGTCTCCCATGATTGTACATGACTGTGCTGTAAAAGATGAGGCAGATGGTGAATTACAGGTGATGATTGCAGGGTAGCTAGCTAGACCTCCATGAGATATGCACCTATAACTTTGGACAATGCTCCTAAATACGTGGTTTAACTTTTCAATTCTCCTGTGTGGCTACAAGAGTTGTACTTGATGATCCTTGTGGGTACCTTCCAACTCAGGATGTTCTATGATTATGTGATTCTAATTCACAGGGCTGCTTGACACGTGAGCAAGCCTGCTGTATTATATTACTTTTCCAATTGATGGAAGACAAAATATAAAGTTGCTGTATATTTGCTCAGATGTATGAAATTAGTGGGTGTCATGATCCAGATGTATAGCCTGACACTATGAGAATCTGTGAAAGATGAATAGCAAAATGCAACCTTAGCAATCTCAAATGCACCAATTAAAAACAAAAAGGAGCATCAAATAACTCTGGGTAAACAAGTGTGGGAAATTACTTCTAATTCTCTTTTGGCTAGCCTCTTCTCTAGGTGAGAGAAAGCTATTGGCACCTATAGGTACCATTAACACTTCTCAGGGGCAGCAGAAATCTGTATCTCCTTGATGGGAATAAAGTAATTTCAAGAGATAACCATCAGATACTCAGAGAGACACATAAGTGACACTTCCTCAGTATCTGGTACCTGAAAGTTAGCTTTTACAGGTTTCTGTGTGCACCTTGGTGCACTACACGGCTCTATGCGAAATGAATCTCTTCCTTTAAATGGGCAGGGTGTTAATGGCAGATGGCAGCATCTCCCTGCAGATCTGTGCCTAGCAGAAGAACTCCAGCTCCAGGGCTCTTGGCCGCAGAGAAGTCAGCCTCTCCACCACATTCTTCTCCAGTCTGGGCTCTTATCAGCTTTGGCATGCCCCTAGGAGTGATGGAGGCTGCAGCAATTGCAAGAGTGAAGGCACTGAGGCCAGCTGCAGGCAGCATCATTTGTTTTAATTCTGGAGTCAACTGCGAGGAGGAAAAGATCTAGGTCTCTTGGGCCCTGTGGATCATCTGATAAATACTTCTCTTTGAGAGTGCTCCCCCTGCCCAAATATGGTTGCGTATAGAGAAGGCACATGCATGAACTTGCAGCGACAGATGTCTACTTTGCTGGGATGTGCCGTGTTTGACAGAGTGGTCTGTGAGTTAGCACGAGGCTGAGGAGTAAGCATTGCTGTTTGCTATAAACAAACCCTCACAAAGTGCCTGTAATTGCACTGTTAGAAGGCTGGCCAGGCCTAGATGGTAACAGGGGAGGAAAATAATGCTTTCTTTTATCTGTTCTTGCAAACAGCTGGAGACAGATAAAAGTGGAGACAGTTTTAACCTAAGCAAAGATTGTGACTGTGTGCTTTCCTTTGTTCCTCAGTGCCTTCTGTTTTCCTCCCTCTAATTTACATTTTTGTTTGTAAATGAGACTATGCATGGGACAGCTTCTGCATGCTTTTTCTTTTCCCCCTCTTGTTTTTCTTCAGCTTAAGGAGATATGTTTTTCTTCTAACTTGACTCCTGTGGCTGCCTCTGCTTCAGAAGTATGTGAGAGACACAGACTGAACTTCCTTCTGCCTACACCTCACCAACTTCCTGAGCTCTGACACAAAGACAAGATGAATATCATCCACAACTAACTGACACTGAGGGAGTAGTTTTGCCAAAGTATGGTTGATATAAAACCATCCTGAAGCAGAATTTTCAGATTTTCCTATAACAGAATGCAATGGGATAAGATAGTGAGAGGATCTTAAAAGGATCTTGATCTTAAAATCAATCAAACAAAAACCTTCTGTTTTTCATCCAGAGAAAAATTTTAAATTCTGGCATTCAGAGTCAGACATAATTAATTATAACTACTTATGCATCTAAGCTCCCCATGCAATGCTTTGAGACAGTAGAAACAGAACCATTCATCTAATCTGGTGCCCTGTACTGTTTTGGTATAGCAGGAAAATATTTCTTTGCTAGATATTTCAGTTGCTAATTCTGCAAATCAGACCAACCCAATAATGAATAGCCTCATCAGGGTGACACTTGCAGGCACATAGGTTCATCTACATAGTAAGTTATTCCAGTTCAGTTTTTCCTGATTAAATCTGCTGTGGTGTTATTGAAACAGAAATAGCTGTTCTGTTGGAAAACCTGTATTAACGCAATTTTTTCTTCTGTTAACTGCAATTTTTAGTGGCTCTGTATAATTTCTACAGGGATAAAAAATAAATATTAGTTCAGAGGTATTTTTACTGTACTATGTATTTTCCTTTAAAAAGTAAAGACTGTTTGAAGCATAATACAAGCTGTATTGCCTACAGACTTCTCAGGTATGCTTTATGGCAAGCCAAGATGATTTCGCAATGGCATTCCTGAAATTTCAGCATCTCTTAAATAAAGGCACAACTATTTTCCACCACTGTTCTCTTTGATATTTAATTATCCTAAGATGAACTGTGGAAACGAAGGCTGATGGGTACAGACAATTAGTGTGAAATAATGGGAAAAAGACCATTTCTAGTCTAGTATATCTTATGTGAAGAGTGAGAAGCTGTTTGTGCTGCTTCTCAGCACAAGTTTAGAGTTTGGCAAGCAGTCATCGGAATACTTGCAGTAATTACAATGAATATGTTTTTACTCCCTATAAAAGTCTGACTCTGAGTAGTCATAGATTTAAAGGCAGGCATTATATTGTGTCATTCACTGGTATTGCATCCTCTTCTGCTTAAGAACTGGATTGTCTCGATTTGCAGCACTAAATAAATAAATTATTTTAAGAATTTAATATATTGACCTTTTAAAAAACATTAGGAATTTTCTTTATCAGTAATGTCCTTTTAGTCAATAAAATTATGATTCTTGATTTTTTTCTATGTGGTACCTCCACTTTAAAACGATGAAGATACATTTTCGGTTTATCTTTAAAATTTTTTCATAACAAACCTGTTTCTGCTTTATAATCTTTCATTAAAATGCACTTACATATTCAAATATTTTGTATATTATAGCATAGATATACTGTATTTTAAATTATTTATAAATCAAGACAACTTTGCTATAGAAAAAGTCAAATAAAGTTGTCCTTTGCTGTCATTTTAAAAAAAGAGACTCATATTTCTAAGATATGAAGTAAACCCCCAAAAGACAAAACCCATCACTTATGTGTTCTTAATATGCATATGATTCCTGCTATGGAGATTGTGCATTTATACAATTTTGCTGTAATAAATAAGAATAAAAACGGAAAGGCTATGTAACTTTTATAGCTCTCTATATTAGAACTTGAAAGATATCTACTCTTAAACCCTCCTTATGTCAACAAATTTCTACCCTGTCCTTTTCTTAAAAGATAAAATACAATGAAAAATGGTAGATGTGACTTTTCAAGTTTAAATAAAGTTAAACATAAAGTTTTCAGAAATGAAATCAGTTTTATTTTTTAAAAGAGTTGTACTGCGTCAAAAGAAATTACTATGACTTACAATATTTCAGGTATAGAATATTAAGGGGATTTTGCTTCCACTGGAAGAGCAGTATTTTGGAAATAAAGAATCGTTAGAATCAGATATTGACAGCAGTATTAATATAATAATATAATAATAAATACTTCACATTCATATAATCTGAATTTATATTAACCCGAGTGTTTCAGCATTAACTAATACATCTCAATCTGCCTCCAACGTGCAGATAGAAAAGTCTTCTCTAGCTCATAGAAGAAATGTATGATTCATGGTGAGGGTTACATCAACCCTGAGTATTTCCCCTTGTCCAGTTTCATAACTGCCAGCTAGCAGAACTCCAGGAGGATGGTGAGCAGGCAAGTGACCGAAAACACTGTTTGCTGTAATCTTAAGCCATTAGAATACAGTCTGATAATTTCCTCTGTTTCCGATTTCGGTTCTTAAAAGAAATAAAATCAAGAAAATAAAATGGTTAATGAGTAAATATGTAAATTTGAAAACATAAGGATTTTGAACATACTTGAAAATTCCTCTGACATCTCACAGGTACTTAAGTTAAAGGTATCAGCTGTTAAAGCCAATCAAAGGGACTATTCTCAGGGGAGAGATGTAAATAGATGTCCCATCAATGATCGTTTGAGGAGCAACTGATAGCACTTATCAGCTCTTGCAGGCATTAATCTCAGAATAATCAAAAGTAAATACCAAGTAAAAGCAAGAGGAAGAACTTCACAAGAGGTAAGCACTCAGGCCTGAATGTCGGTTTTTAACCCTTCCTTTAACAAGGGACTTTGCTTTAGCAAAAGCAGAGAAGTCATACCCTCGTGTACGTGAAAGGCACGGAGTCCCTGCTCAGAGCATTCTCCACTGAGACCCTTTATTGTCTTTCTTAAGCTGAGCTCAAGAGGAGTAAGCAATAGACTGCTTTTACAGAGCATGGGGAAGCCTATTATGTCTTTTTGCTCCTGTAATGAGGAGCAATAGGGCTGATTCCAAGATGAACACCTACAGAGTTTAATGAACAAACTGTGTGCTACATATAACTGCTCAATACAGAAAACGTCAATGAAAAAGTGGTTCTGGTGGATTTTTNTTTTTTTTTTTTTTTTGGTCTAGGGTTACAAAGATAGGAATGTCACATTTCTAATGTTCTGATTTACATCTGAGTTGGTGCTACAAGTCAGAAGTCACAGCTTCAAGGCACTGCTACTCAGGTAGGAATCTGGTCAGGAAGCAAGAGAGTGCTTGGGGTGCAAATGAATCTTGAAACCCTTTAGGTCTGTTGTTTTCTTGCCCTGCTAAGTAGTGATGTTGGCACAACTGAAGGAAAGCACAAGACGGGGTTGAGATATTGTAGGTGGAAAGGGAAAGACTATTTTGCACTGATTTTGCCATTGAAGAGAAAATTTTATTATTATGTCCTTATTAATGATCTCAAGAGTATCAAGAACAGTCTGGATCAGTCAGTTCTCCATGGAAAATAATACCAGTATAGAATTCTTTAAATCATTATGCTAGTTTATACACTGTTTTCAAAAGTATTCAACCATTTATTCAGGGAATTTCACAGGCTAATATAGAAAGACTTAACTTACAATGATATGGTGCTTTTGAGGAGAATAGGTGGCACTTCTTAGAGTGATCAGGATAATAGCTACACATTTTTTTTGTGTGGAGTGTGTTCAATCTTAAAACTCATACAAGAATATTCTAAAAATTGAGATACAGATCTTAAAAAAATCAGATTAGTTTTTTGTCATTTATGTATGATGATTGATGATTCTGTGTATTAAGTAGACACAACTTTTTCCTCTAGTGAAATAGCAGTTTCTACTTCTATTGCACCAGTATACACTACTGGTTTTTCTCTTTATCTAAGAAACATGTTTGTGTGCTTAGATTTAGTTTAATTGTAGAAATTGTCCTGATTAAATGGGAAGTCATAGACATACATATTTTGCAGAACAGAGAAGTATTTAACCACTGTAATGTTCAACTAGAGTGGTAGGAAGTTTCCTACTGTACAGAATTCTGACCATCTGAAAGTGTCTTATGTGATGTACTATACAGTCAAGAGCAGCGTTTTTTACTGTCTCACAATGCATTCTCTGCAGCAAAGCAACCCGCTGTAGAATTCCACACAGCAAACTCCGAGTACCCCACCACTGCAGAGGGCAATTCTGTCACCCACGGGATAAAAACGCTTGATTCAATGCCATTTCTTACCGCAGTTAGTGTGCATTATTTCTGAGAGACAGTGCAGTGTACCATAGCCACACCGACAGAGCCAACAGCCCTTCAGCACCCAGACGCCGTGGGCAATGCTGCCGCAGTTGCTGTCAACGACAAGGGAGACGTTTGGTACATCCCTGACCCCACCACAGAAAATAACCATCCAGAGCACCACACTCATTTCCTCTGATTTTGGCCTGGTGGTTTTTTTTTTTTTTTTTTACCTTTGCCGCTCATCATGTTCACAGTATCTGCCAGTGAAGTGCTTTGCGCAGGCACAGAAGGTCCCCAGGATACAAGTCCCTCCATTCTGGCAGCAGTGTCTGTTTAGTTTCTTACCTGCAAAACAATATTACAGAGGTTAACAAGCATCTCAGGGGCTCTGAACCTCACCTTTTCCTCACTTGTTCTCTCAGGTCTCTCCAGTTCCCAAAGTCTCTTAAGGATATCTAGTTTTATTGTCTTTAGAGACAATAAAATTATATGCCTGTTAGGAGTGTTTGTTCAGCTAAACCCAGTTTGTTTAGTTAAGGATTAGAAACAAGCTACTAGGGATTACAGGATGGTGAAGAAGCAACACCTGGCAAATTCTGTAGCAGCAACATGTGTTTGAGAGAAATATTTCACTTTGACAGATGCAGGTTTCAATCACACTAAGAAATGTGGCATTTTTACTGGGAAGTGATGCTTATTTTTGAATAAAGAGGTTTTGTTCCTGGGAAGTTACTTGGTTTTGAGGTGGGGGGAATGCTCTCTTAAGCCTTTCTCAGAGTCCTGGGATTGAGCACCAATCTAAAACTTTATATACATGGGAGGAAACAGAATGCTCCTCTCCATCTCCCCACACCCCCCTACAGGCAGCTGAAACATTTTTTCATAAAATTAACATTTTTATGGTCATGAAATACAGTGAATTTTTAAAAATGAACACATTGTTACCAAATTTCACAGATGCTCTTGTAAACTCAAAGGGCCTAACATTTCTTCATTATTAGTATCCTTCCTTGTTTTTCCTTAACACATTTTGCAAGTGAGAGATCTTCAGTTCTACCTTAAATTTTTATCACCATTTATCACCAAGTGGCCATGGATATAATTCAAATGGGGGGGCACAGAAAACCAACAGGCTGGAATCTTTCAGGACAATAGTTAAAACATAACTATATTATATTTTTTAAAAAAATTATGTATTTGTTTACAAATATAATGTTACCTACTCTCTGTAATTCCAGTGAAAGGTACGAATGACCTGGAGCTCTGTTGCTTTCTCCTTTCATAGCTGTGATTCTTGTCACTGAGCTCATTTATAAAGGTCCCTTCGTTCTTGGGTTGCTGCTTTTGTGCTGTGGCATTGAGACTTTTCACATCTTCTTTGGGTTCCTCTTTTTCAAGGCCTTGACAAGAAGTGCAAATATGTAAAATTCTGTAGTTTGTAATGAAGAAATGCACACTGTAAATGTAGAAGAAAAACACAGTGGGGAGGGGAGAAACATAAAGTTTCCCTTACCTTTTTCTAAATGAACAGCCTGCCAGACCAGAGTCACAGTGAAAAGAATTCTGGAAAAAATAAAGAAAACGAGAAAAAAAAAATCAAACCAAAAATAAAACTGTGCTAATAAGACATAGACACTAAAGCGAATGGTGAGTATGTGAACTTTTAAAAGGAATAAGCATCCCTGGCTAGAGAAGTTCCCCGGCATCTCAAGCAGATTTACCTAATATTATTTCCCCAGTACATTTTCTTGCAATCTGAAACAACCGTGAGGTTCTCCGGGAGGGCTTGAGTAGAAGGAAGAAGGACAGAACCCTCTACTTCAGGCTGTGGCATGCGGCAGTCCTCACTCCGTAGACACCGATGGAGAGAGAAAGCGGGGCTGACGAAACTCTCCTCTGGCTGTCCGGCTTACAGCAAGGCTCAGTCGCCAGCCGTGCCGCTGGCTGAGCCCTCGCCGGGCTCCAGGAACACCCCTCCGGGCTGGGATTCCCCGGCCAGCCCCCCATTTACATGCACTGCTGAAGGGTGGAGCGAGGTGGGGGCACCTATTGCTGTGGGAGACTTAAGGGCTCATGAGCACAACAAGAAAGCCCAAGGCAGGAAGAGCTCAGGTTCAGTGTCTTTATTTCTCAAGACAGAAGATTTGTACCACCATGTACTGCATAGGAAAAATCAAACAAACAAACAAAAAACACTTTACAGAACAGCAGTAGGTATATCATAAACTGGAGCAAGGGAGGTGATTCTGCCCCTCTGCTCCACTCTTCTGAGACCCTACCTGGAACACTGCATCCAGCTCTGGGGTCCCCAGCACAGGAGGGATGTGGACCTCTTAGAATAGGTCCAGAGGAAGCCACACGGTGTTCCAGGGGATGGAGCATCTCGCCTGTGAAGACAGGCAGAGAGATTTGGGGCCATTCAGCCTGGAGAAGAGAAGGCTCTGGGAAGACCTCATTATGATCTTCCAGAACCTTAAGGGAAATTGTGAAAAGGAAGGCCAGGACCTTTTTATATAGTGAAATATTGACAGGACAAAGGACAAACTGAAAAAGGGAAGGTTTTGATTAGCTATTAGGAAGATATTCTTTACTGTGAGGGTGCGGAGGTACAGGTACACAGATTGCCCAGAGAAGTTGTGGATTACCTGTCCCTGGTGATGTTCAAGAATAGGCTGGATGAGTCCCTCAGCAACATAATCTAGTGGAAGGTGTCCCTGACTATAATAGGGGGGTTGGAACTCAATGATCTTAGGGGTCCCTTCCAGCTCCAGCACATTCTATGATTCTATGATGACACGGTCTTTCATGTCTCCTGTGGGTACTGGTCTTCAACAAGAGGACAGAAGAGAATTGCTGAAGAGTTAAAATGGCTGTTTCTGCAGAGAATGCTTACGGGGTGTACTCTGCAGGGCTACACCAATCTCAGAGGATAAGGCATTTCCAGTGCTGCTAAGATTATTGGCTCCAGTTGTTCTAAGCTCAACCATTTTCTTGTAGATACAGGCTAACCCTTTAGCTTCATGGCATCTTTTTTCATGGTGTGCTTTATGTTTGTTACTAACTTAAACAGGTTTAGATAAAGCTGTATTCTTGTTCCAGACTTGTATTGAAGCACTCTGCCTTTTAGAATTAGGAGTCTGGGATGTACATTTTTGTGCAATTCAGCTAAATCAGCACCAGAACTTTTATCCTAACATTTGTGGGTAATACGTTTTAAAGAAAGCATGTTATGATAAAAATCACAACATGTTAATTCAGGAAGGGATCTTGGTTTCCCTGTCTTAAATAGCAGGAACTTTGAAGAGACGCATTACTCTCATCATTACGCTGTCTGCATCTACCTGCTGTGATTGACAAGGACTTCTAAACTAAACATGTTAAGTGCTTACATGAAACCTATCATATTTTACAGTACCATCATATCAAGAGATACTGTTCCGCATTAGGACTATAAAATGATTCACACAAATAAAAGAGATGTCATTTTTGCATGTATTCAGAAAACATACATGTTATCCACATTTGAAAATGTTTATTTATGGAAAATACTTACAATTTGAACAACTCTTGTTTTCATTTGAGTTCTCTAACTGGATAATGGTGCTAGTATTTTCACTTTAAGAAGAAGAGCTGTAGTTACATTTCTTCTAGGGTTTCTTTGCTAGTACATTAGGAAAAAAAATATTAATTTTCAGTTAGGTCTAACTGGTATCACATTAAGTTACAATATTCAGATGCTTAAATGCTGTCACTTACTATTTAGCTTCTTGTTTTCCCTTTCCATAGATGGAAGGCAGAAAAAACATAAACGGAGATAAGTAAACACAGGAACATCATGTACATTTTTTTAAAAAATAAAATGCAGCATCAACTTAGTTTTCCTGGATAGGTTTTGGGTAACAAATTCCCAGCCTTATACTAGAGGTAACATTTAAAATGTAGTTGCTGGTGAAGAAATATTGATCCATTTTCACACCCTGTGCCATTTGCTTAAGATCAGAAGTCATTCCTGTAACTGCAAGAGCTAACAACCTGGGATAACTGTAAAGCAGTTGGTAAACATTTCTTGCTTTTGATACCTTGTCTCTTCCTTCTCCCTTTAGCCTCACCATCAAGGCACACATAGGAATGAGGACAGAGAGAACTGCTCAGATGCTGCTGTTGTCTGACTGCACTAGAGGTGAGATTGGTGTGACACTGGAGAAAAGTGCTGCTGCTTGTTGTTGACAGAATCTGCCAGAAAGTGATTGCCTCTGCTCAGGGATTTGTGAGGAACAGCAGTAAAGGTAGACACACTCCTTTTATCAGCTTCAAGTAAGATAAGAGTGGAGCCAACCAAAGCACGGGTCCTGAGCATTTCAATCAAGCTCTGCATACACAGGAGATGGGTAACCATTAATTAGAGGTGTTCAGCACAGTTAGTTCTGGCAACAGATTGGGTAGCCTGTATGGGCGAGTGTGGCAGGAAAATGTGGTGCTACTTCACTGGTGCACAAAACTCCTCTTGTGCTGATGCCAGGAGCTGTAGGCGTGTGGCCTGCATCTTCTGGCACTCTCCCAAAATGCAAGTGAAACCACTCCACTGAGAGCTGAAGTGTGGATAAGACATGCTGGGTTTTGGTATATTAGTGTTTCATACCAACTGCATTGCTCTGTACTTCTGAAAACTTCAGGATAGATAGATGGCTAAAGACTGGAGGTAGTGTTGGAACAATCAGAAAGAAGCAAAGATGAAGAAAATGTGAATGTCTCTGCTTTCCTGAGAGAACTTTGAAAACCTGCTCAGGGTCTCCTCAACTCTGGGCAATGCAGCCAAAATATCTGCTGACTAGGAATTTTTTGGATTCCAAAATTCCAGCTTTGGCTTAGGACTAGATCTCTAACCATATTGGACAATGTTAAATCAATTGTGCAGAATATTATGGAAAATAATGAAAAACAATTCGACTCCATTTATTGAAATCTTGGAATTATAGACTTCTGTGAAGCAAAATTCTCAGTCAGGGTGAAAACTAACAGTTCTCTGAGGAAAGGGCAGACCCTGGGCAATCTAGACTGGGATGT
The DNA here is from genome assembly GCA_013400275.1 of Rhadina sibilatrix. Classification (NCBI taxonomy): domain Eukaryota; kingdom Metazoa; phylum Chordata; class Aves; order Passeriformes; family Phylloscopidae; genus Rhadina; species Rhadina sibilatrix. The sequence goes on along the minus strand of VWYO01005635.1, from coordinate 28,767 downwards.
CTCAGAGTGTGCTTAAGTCATTTAATGTTGAGAATAGTGGATAGAAAGACCTAATGCTAGCCATCCCAAGAGTAATTTGTTTATTTTTTATGATCTTTGGCTTGCTAGTAAGGTTTTTAACATTTACCCAAGTTGGGGTTTTTTTTGTTTTGTTTTGTTTGGTTTTTTTTTTTTTCTTTTTTCTTTTCTTTTTTTCTTTCTAAAGGCTATGTAAAACTTCAACACAGTTGAACTGAATGATTTTTGCAATCTCACAAAACTTTCTCAGCAGAGGCTATTGAGACCAGCTCTTATTACTGTCAGGAATTTCTTATAGAATCATGTAGAGGTTGCTGTTGTTGCCTCTGCATTTCTGTGTATGCATGCATAGTGTGAATGAACAGTATAAATTACCCAAATGGCTTTTTTCACTGCATATTAAGAATGGCTTACATTGGCTTAGCTGGAATTGGCCACTAATTGACTTGAGAAAGTAATATGCAGGAAAGTTAGATAATCCATATTGTGACTGGCACCACTTAACTAGTGCCACAGGTCTGTGATGAACTTAAGCAGGATATATGGCTGCTGCTGCTAAAAGGGTGAGTCCCACTTTGTCTTACGCCATGCACACATGGGCTGTTTGTACTGCCTCCCTCACGCTGTCACTGCTGTTTGTGCAGCCGTGAATGAGCTGAAGTAGGGAGTTTATCTGAATGAAAACTCAGCTTTGGGGAAAAAAAAATTAGTTTTCTGCTGGATTTGTTCCCTGATGTGATTTGCCAGATGAACACTAGGACTGGCAGAAACAGAAGGCAGGGAGAAGCAGCCATGGCTGTGTGACAAGCAGCCCTTTTCTGTAGCAGAGTTGATTTATAGCAGTTTAAATTGACTATGGAATGTGTAAATAGATTTCAGTTCCTGTATTTAAATTTTTCTTCCCTTCTGTAGGAAATAAACCACAGGTAATGTATCCACTGATACCATGCTGCCTTCAGTGCTCTCATCCTATTAACATTATATACAGAGGAGTAGAGCAGTCATATCACATCTCTCTGACAACATATGGGTGAAGTTTAGTACAAATGAGATGGGAGCAATATTACCAAATGAAACATCTTCATCTCTCCCTTGGAAAAGGAACCTTATGCAGATGTCATAGAAAGATATAATGCATTGTCAGAGATTGACAATAAATTTATAGAATAAATCAAGTCTCAGAGCATTATGTGGCTTTTCCTTCCTCTGAGTCTAATGATTAGTCATTAACAAAATATCATGCGATGTTTTAAAGAGTTTGTAATGAGAATAAATGTAGTTCATGTCTTTTGTGTAGAGAAAAAAAAAAAAATAGAAAATTTGCCAGTATTCATGGGAAGTGATTAAAAAGATCCGAGTTGTCCTCTGAGGGAGAAGTTCTTTGGCAAATAAATCAACACCAACATCAAGATACTGGGAGACTGAGACTTTTTTGTTTCTTCTTCTTTCTCAAGTAAAAGTTTTAGCATTTTTAGAAGAAAAACTAAATGCTGAGGGAAAAGAAATTTTGCACAACTATTTATGTTGAAGTGTTATGAGCTGATGCTTTTAACCATCACAGGGTCTGCAGAGAGACAGAAAGTTTTTTTGTTGAATTAGTAGTAGTGTTTAATTTCTGTCTGGGTACACTTCTCTTCTATATGCTGTCTGGTGCACATCTCTGTCTTGTTAACCATTCAGGAGGTTGTCTCAATATTTCAGTTTAAGAATGGGCTTTTTCTGTCTGAATAAAACTTACAAGTCTTGTGGTGTCTTGTTATGGGACCGTAGGGGAATACACTATTAGTGCAATCATGCACTTAAGCTGTATTTCTCTTGCAAAATTCCCTGAAAATCGATCTTTACCATAGAGAAAATACAATTGCTAAAGTTTAATGGCATATTTGACCTGGGTCTGCAGTCTTATTGGGTGCTGTCAGCTGAAAGTAGAATGAAATTTTTACCCAGTGAAGTGATTTACCCTAGCAGTAAGGACAGAAACAATTTGAAAGTCGAATATCTGTCAGTTTTCTCCCCACTGTTTTTGTTTGGAAGTATTTCCATCTGGCTTAGCCTGCTATTAACAGCAGTAGGATATGACTCCAGAAGGCTTTCTGGGTTTATCTGGCAAGATACAAGCCATGAATTTCATAGCAGTCTTGAAGGAATCCCTAAGGAAGTGGTGATCTCCTAATTCAGCCTAATTCAGGGATGGAGATGCATATCCTAGGCAGCCATGAATGGAAATCCCTGCATAGATCTTGCATTTGATCTTTAAGCTAACCAAATATGCTGGTATTTCTTTAAGATGAAGCTACACATTAAAGCTGAAACAATGTTAGACAGCTAATTCCCAAGTCAAGCATACACAGAGATTTGCATTGGCATTAGTGGCATTTAACCTCTTATGGAGATGAATCAATTTGTTTACCTGGAATTAACCTATCTGTATTTATTTTTTTTTCCTGAGTCAGTTTTCTGGCTTATGAATTGAGGCATCTCAGCAAGAGGTCTGGTGAGGGAAGGGGGAGTGAAGGAATCTATAGCTGAGAGCTAGATATTGAAGGAAGAAGGTAGGCAGGACACCTTTTCAGGTGTTACGAGCCATCAGATTATCCTAAAAAATCCTCAGTGCCTTGCTTCACCCTTCTTTTTTCCCTTACTTGAATTCAAATCCAAAGTAGAAAGCAGCTTGTATGCATACAGATGCAAAAGCCACCTTGCATCTGTATTGCTGATGTGACATGTGTAAGGAACGGGTGTGACAGTTCTTGGATTTAGCCTTGTCCTTGTAGCCCTTATAACCAGAGATAGCAGGTAAAAATGAGAGATTCAGCAGTTATTTTAATCTATGGTAATAGCACCTACATGTTAGCATCAATTTAAATAGAAACAAACCACTATATCATAATCTGTGGTGCTGTCAGCAGGCCAGCCCTTCCTTTTGTCTCCAGTCTATCGCTACACTTGAGAAATCCTGTCCTTTGTGCCAGCCCTGGGTTCCAGCTTGGCCTTGGCCCAACAATCCAAAATGTGCTCTGTGTGACACTGTTTGCAGAAGGTTTGTGCTCGAAGTCAGAGGTGTATGTCGAAGCCGAACTTTTGCCACTACAATGGCTTCATTTCTGCTCCATAATAATAGCTGGGGAACTGCAGGAATTGAACCAGAGCTGTGGAGGTCAGGATCTCTAAAAACCATTCGTATGCACCAGACACAGTACATATACAATATGTTTGGGAAAAGCTGCAAAACCAAATTTTAATATCTTCATCCAGGCATTCAGAATGGATTGCTGTCTCAAAGTGCAATTTCGAAAGTTTCTAGGCTGTGGGTATTAGGCACAGTCTGTGAACTTCTTCTGAGAACAAAAAAAACCTATGGTAAAGAAAAAGCTATAAATCCCATGAGTGAAATCTGGCATACAAGGGTTATTTTAAAGAATTAGATTATACATGGAGCTCCAGAAGGAAACGAGCTCTCTCCCTTTCAGCAATGTTTGACTCCAGCATGCTGGAGGGCTCTGTGCTGGCAGTGGGATCAGTGCGGGAGAAAGCAAATGCAAAAGTGGGATCTGCTCAAGTAGAGTCATGCTCTTAAGTACAGAGAACATCTCAACATACTGTTGACTTGAGGATTGGTCTTCTGGCATCACTTTTCCCTTTTGGTTTGAGGACAGCAATTACAGATTTTAAAAAAGTGAATGATGTAGTTCCATAATCTGTTACTAAACTCAAACAGTAAAACTTACTCCTGTTTTTCAAGCTATATGGTGAGCTATATTTTGAGCAGTTAGGTTAATGATGTGATTGCTATAACATAAAACATTCTGAGGAGGTATTTCTTTAACCCAGGAATGGTAAATTAAGAGAAGTTTTTTCTGGAACACGACTGTTATTGATAATGAAGACTATGGAAGCCAGGATGCCTGCTGCAGTTTCACACTGTGATAGAAATGTGTATCAGTGATTTTTTTTTTCTTTTTTCTCACAGAAAAGCTGATTCTTGTGAAGCTCTCTGACTTACTCCTCTCATAAACCCTGTCTCCTCAGCTGTCTTGCCAGATCAATACGGTTATCATTCACAGCATAAAGATTTAAGTTTCCAATTACTTAATTTGAATTTGTTTCTTTTATGGCTCAAGCATAGAGGGTAGCATCACAAAAAATTTGAATTGACATGAGTGTATTTAAAGGAATTCTTCATCTCTGTGCTCAGCTTGTTTGAATATGGCACACCTGAATGACTGAAGAAGAAAACAGAACTACTGGAAATATGGTAATTTTTCAGTAGTATTCACTTAATCACCTTTAGGGTTAAAAAAAAAAAAAAGACAAGAAAAAAAAATTAAGCCATTTTAATAAATTACTACAGTGTCCTGAGTCTCCAAGAGACATAGAGTCCTGAAATGAGAACTCAATGTGTGTGCATTTTGATAAAGTAGTTTTGTGTGTCTAAAAATGAAAAAGAAATAGCTGCAGAATTCTAGTGATCAATAAACTTTATCTTAGGCAATGACAGCAAGAAAATATCTGCAAATTTGGGATGACTTTACAGTTTGTTTAATGTGTATGTTTAACATTTATGGTGAAAGTTGGTCTGGCTTAATTCATTTCCACTGGTCCATAATGGTTGCTCTGGAAACACTTATAATAAGTGAGAATCTACAATTTTCTCTGTTAAATCTTCCTGTGTTTACAGGGACACAGGAAGATTTTGAGGAGGCTGTGGTAGTTCATTTAGAAAACTGCCCTTCATTTCTACACATAAAAATTGACAAGACAAAAATGCATTCTTCTCTTAGTAAATTGTGCTGATGTTTATCTAGTGATATAAAATCTCTTCATTGGTCCTTTCTCTGGTTATGTCTGTATTTGTAATAGATTAAATCTATTCAGTGGAACAGATTCTGCTCACAAGAATAAAGCCACAAGCACTTGTGGGAGAGAAACACAAACCCTGATGTAAGTGGAGGAATCATGTCATCATGATACACCCTCTGATGTATGGAAGTGTTGTATTAGCTGGAACTAGTCTCACTGAAGCACCCCTTCCAACCAATCCCACAGTGTACTTGCATGCATGTGTCTTATGTTGTCAAAATTATGGCTGCCTTCTATAAAGTACTGCAAAGTATCTGGCAAGAGAATTAGCAAATCAGATGCAAAGCTACATGAGCGAATATTAAGTCTAGCACTGCTTTCTGGGTCATTTTAGCACCCAGATAATGATCTGATCCAATGCCCATATGGCATGGTGCATGCCTGACCTCGAATGATTACATCATGATAATTTTTATGTGTCTTGTTTTCACTGTCATTTTATTCTGAGAGAGCTCTCTCCAGTTAGGCCTTTGTTTTCCCAAAAATACCTCAGCTGAGTACATAGATGTCTGCTGAGGTGAAGTCACATTGCTGTGTTAACTATTTAGGCACTGGCTAAAAAAATGGAATTTTTCAGGGTGGTGTTTGAATCATGAAGATAGGCCATTTCTCTTCTTTTGCCCTGTGTTAGGATTGGAAGCTAGTATGTGTATTCCTGCATACACTAAGGATCAAAGTGAGTTGTTTTGCTTTTTTTAACCCCTTCCTACACTGACTGTGCTGACAGAGTGGTCGATATTTATCACAGTGCCTGAAGGGTCATCAGGATGTCCTGAGGTCAACCTCTCACCAGTCAATATAATTTACATTTTATGTTTCTGTTAGGCATTACTACTTCTCAGTTTGGCTGCTGTCATCCAGGGCCTTGTCATTTTCTAGGACCCTGTTGGAATAGATGAAACCAACTGTTGGCAAGTAAGAAAGTCCCTGCTCTATAAATGCTTAGGGATCACTAGGTTCTCAGAGCCACACCTAGCATCATGGTTTAGAGTTAAAAAGGGAGAATAAGGGAAATGAATGGCTACTTGTCAAAACAATGATCTACCTGCTGATCCCAGTTCTTGATCTTGTCTTGTTTTTTTTTTCTCTTAGTTAGAGACTTAGTTCTCTCTCTTCTCTCTCCCCTAAACTTGCCCCAGAGTGAAGATTTTAGTGTGGCGCTGTGTACTCCTCCCAGGCTTGTGCATGGGAATGCAGATGTTGGTGAGTGCCTGTGCTTGCTGTCCTTCAGGCTGTGCAGGGGAGCACAGCCAGGCAGGGATCAGCAGAAGGTCTCAGAAGTGTACAGAGTTATTCTGTGCAAAGTCAGTCCAGCTCTTCATTAGTGACTGAGAGTTTTGCAGCATTAGGAGTTTTGGGGAATCATCTATAGCCTTCTGTAGATCAAAGGACCAGAAAAATATCTCATTTTATGCGAAGCAGCTCTTTCAATGAGCCATGCCACTTCTGTTGCCTTATGTCCACTTTGTCACATTCCTGCTAACAAGAGACTTATATATATGTTTATCCTAACAACACAGAATGCCAAGCATACTCAAAAAGTAATTTGGGAGATTTGCTTTTACAGTGTTTCCCTTTACAGACTTTGAATACCTCCCTTCTCCAGCAGTGAAAACTCTCCCTGTGCATAAGTTGCCATCTCAGGAGGTCTCAGTCTAGCAAATCCTAATAATGGGTGGCAATATGGACAAAAAGCATTGTCTAATGAAGAAATTACGCTTAAAAGGAAAGAAATAAAACACAAACCAACATATCCCAGGGACTACTGGATTACTTCAGTGATAAATACAAAGAAAAGGGCAAATAATATATATTCCAAGTTGACAAAACCTGAAGTCTGTATGCTATGTTACTACATACACTGGATATAGTTAATTTGTCTATTTTGGATGAGTGAGGCTTGATGCTGAGACCACACAAGGCAGTGCCAGTGGGTCTGGCATTAATGCTGCTGGCTTGCTTTGGCCACGGGATTCCACTATGCTTCAGTGCAGTTCTGAGACACTAGGTTTGCTGGTGTGATGTTATCATGGAAAAGGAAGGATTGAATGAGCGAGTTTTAAGTTGCCTGTGTGATCAGCCTGAGCAAGAAAAGACTTCAGGCCAGAGATCAGTGAAAATGTGAGCAAGAAATTCCTGGTTTCTACTCAGCTTTACTCTCTAGTGACTTGCCTGTGAATTTTTTAATGAAAAGAGTGAGGTAGATTGACAAAACATTTTGCAAGTTTATTTTCCAGTCTGATCACTTTCTCCCATCTGGTTTACAACACAGCTTCCCAAACACTTGAGTAGCCTAAGAGGAAGGTAAAGTATGCTGTGGAGATTGGAGGAAGGAGAGGAAATGGGAATATTCATAGTTGTTATTGCTCCTGAAAGGGAAAATGAACCCCTAGTAGGGAGTAAGAGACAGAAAAACCGCAACCAAATTGAAAACTGTCCATTGCCAAAAATTCAAGTAAAGGGTTAGTTTTGGTTTTTTAAAAACAGGATCCTACTCTCAATATAGCTTATTTTCTGTAAAGTTTTTATTCTGTCAGAAGTTATGTCCATTCCCAAGTGTCCATTTAGCAAAAAGAAGACTCATCTTTGGAGGGAAAGATAAAAAATAAAATGCTCTGTGTTTTTGACAGGTAGAATTTCTGGGCTTGCATAGAAGTACCTTCAGGCAGCCATTCCACGAGTCTGACAATAAGCATGCAGTCTGTAACTATGGCTGTTTGGAAATGTGACAAATTGGAGAGGGCCCGTTTTCTAAATGAGATGCTGTGGAAATGTATTGTTTTGACAGAGAATTGTTCAGGAAGAAGGACTCACATTCAAAAAAAGGAAAATAACTTGACAGTTGAAGCTCTCAGCTGGGATTTGTGAGACCTGGTTGAATTCCTATTTTTTATGATTTAGCCTAAGGAATGGACTCAGACTTTCCTAAAATCTAGTTTTAGTGACCTATCTAGAAGACTATCAGCTATTTCAAAACCTGTCTCTGCTCATCTGTTTCTGTCTTCCTCTGTATTTTTTTCAGATTTTTTTCCCATTTTTCAGTAATAATAGTAAAAAAAAAAAAAAAAGGAAGTAAATTCATGGCTTTGTCCTGATGCAAGACATATGTTTTACATCTCAACATTTGCAGGACAGGGAATCAATTTTCTGCCGAGCTCTGTCTGGAACATAATTATGGCAATTTTAATATCCTTAACTTTAATTCTTTTTATTGATCCTGTTATTGACTTGTGTCTGCCTGTTACTGTGTAAATATTGGCAAAGAAACAGGTAAAAATAACAGTTACCAGGTGGCATCAATTAGTTTTTAAAATTTTTCTGAATGGAAAAGGAAGGAATGTTTTTCCAGTGCAAGTCCAAAGCTTTCTTGTTCTCTTCAGTGTAATCTTCAGTCTTCAGTGTAATCTTCAGTCTTCAGTGTACTCATTCCCTTTCTTAGTTGCAAGTGTGTTCTAACTCTACTCTCAGATTCACACTGGTGTATGAAAATGTCTATCATGGCCTAAAGAGTGAGAACTGGAGACATCATACTGTAAGAAAGTTCTATGTCCATTTTGAAATCATAATATAGGAAAAAAAGCCACTAAAGGACACTGCACTGACTGCAATGATTTCCATAGTGAGTTTGGGTTTGTTTTTCAAATATTACAACAGAATATTGTTTTACTGAATGGCTGCAGAAGCCAGGGGTGGAAAAGAGATAGGATACCCTGGGTTTACACCAGATATAAGTTCTTGGCTGCATCTGGGCAGTTTCTGAGCTTCTTTATTTCAGATGTCAGAGCATGTCTGGCATCCAGAGCATACACACCACAGTCCTTGGATTCCATCTGTTTAAATATGCTTTGTGCATAATTAAATGGTTTAATGGTAGATTGTCTTCGTCAAGCAACTTGGCAGATTGCTTCTCCTGCATGGTCAACACAAGAGAAAAAATTCTATGTCTGTGTATGCAGTCATACAGACATTTGTTCGGCAGAAATGCACAGCTTTTTTTCTGAGATAGTCAAAGCCAGCTCTTCCCACAAAAACTAACTACAACTAAACTGTTGGTTTTGAGCAGGATTATTTTCACTCATTTTATTCTAGTAGAATTCTCTCTGGCAGGTAAAAGGTATTATCTTTTAATAACTAACAAGTAAACTTTTTTTCTTTTTTTTCTTTTTTTTTTTCTTTTCTTTTCTTTTTTTCTTT
>VWYO01005635.1:0-19665 GCA_013400275.1 Rhadina sibilatrix | reverse complement strand
TTTTCTTTTTTTTTTTTTTTTTCCATGATGGAAGTGAATGGCTTTGATACAAGCAGTGTGTTGCAATTACAAATTAATTAAACAAATGCAGGCCAGGTCATATCCAAGGACAAATCTTCAGAAGGGGTCTTTTTTGTTGCTCTGAGCTTTGCTTGCTACTGCCAGCACTTTCTTCTGATTCCTGCGTGCAGATGTGGGAAGGTGGAGTGAGGCAACTGCGGAGCAATGCAGCAGTTCAAGGATGTGCATTTCTATCACGTATTTGCTGTGCATGAAGATGGCCAGGATTGTGCCCTCTGCATCTGGCCTTGGAGATGTATTAGGCAGTGCTTTTGTGGAAAGCCAAGAAGGATGCCTCAGCGATGGGTACTGGGGCAGGCAGAGGCCACAGCTCCAATGTGTGTCTGTAGTCAGCAGTGGTCAGCTCTTGACTCACTGTACCAGGCAGGACACAACAAATTGTAAAAACAAAATAAAGGCTCCGAACTTTCTGTGGTTTTTCTGAGATTGTGTGATGAAATATAAGATAAAATAATAATGAAAACAAACAGAAGCCTTCAGAGGAAACAAGGGACTAGGTTTGGTTGGAAGTTCAGTAAAAAAAAAAAGGCTAAAAGTAAAGCCTACAGGCAATGAAATGAAACCTGATCTTCTTGCCTCTTTGCAGGACCTCTGGACTAGAGTGTAATCTCTGTTAACATCACATTACTTTCCAAGGATGGAATTTTAAAATTAAATTTTTTTACTTATTTTGTTAATTTTACAAATTTATTTTCCATTTTTTGCTCCCATCATGAAAGATTTATGAGTTTTGCAGCTTGGTGTCCTTGCACATATCTTGTATTAGTTTTGTCATTATGGACAGTAAACGTTTTTAAATCCAGATTCAGCCCACTTTTGCATTTAGATATTTGGAAAAGAGTGGGAGAAGAAAAAGGTCTTTCTTGAGGTTGGTATTTTTGGTTTTATGTTTTTTCTTTTTGAAATTGTTATTTGGACAAACCAAAGTATGACAAATATCATGAAGAGAGGGGTAGGTAGAAAATTTGAATATCTTAGAAATTTAAAAGTTAGGTTCGAGTACAGTTGTGTAACTTTACTTTCACAGTGTATAGATTACTTGGATATGCCCAGGGATATTTTGAGCCAGGTCTGTCCCACCAATCTTTATCCATAGAACTTGTCTTTTAGAGTACTAATCTTCACACTCAGTTTAAAAACCCGAATTCAGCAGGTTGTCTGATTCTCCACCCATGCAGCTCAATATAGGCAATGACTTATAAAGCATTTTGCTCTAAGCAGTGGTTTCCCTGAATGTGGGAGCACCAAAAAGTTCAGAGTTGATTAATAGTCTCTTCTTTTCCTAACTGAGTTCAAATTAAATAGATATAACTTGCACATTGTCTTGGATATCCTAGTACATTTTGTGAGGCACAGGCAGGGTCATATGAAAATATTACCCTATGGAATTGAAAATGTCTTTTTTTTTCATTGGAGGGCAGTGGACTTCATATTCTCTACATAATCAGAACAAGTATCTGTTCAATTACTGTGAAAGAGCTACCATGTGAATACTTATTTCAAGGCTTTCAGGACTCTGACATCTTGGTGTGGGAAATTACTATCCAAAATGTAACTGCAGTGAGTATAAAACATGTGGGACATGCTGATCAATCTGTGTGAGAAGTGGAAAGTATAGGGAATAGAAATTCCCTGCACCACACACAGATAAAAGAAAATGGATTTGAGGATGTGCATATCCAGGATTTCCATACCTCATGGAATCCTGTCAATGCTACATCTCCAGCTGAGGTAAGTAATAAGTATTCAACAAAAAGCTCAATGACTGTGACTTCAGTTTATGCCTTCACAGGCAAAAGTTCTGCTTGAATGTCTCCTGCAGCCAATATCCCCTCAGCAGCTCACCTGTTGGGACTACCAAGGTAGCTCCTGCCAGAGCTGGAGCTACTCCCCTGGCTAGTGACATGTTTGAAATTTCCTTGGTGCATAAAAAACTTAAATGGATTTCTGTTAAATGTTTGTGTAAATAAAATTTTGTGCTAACAATGAAGAGAAAAAGAAAGTAGTAACAGTATTTAAAGCCATAGAAAAGTGAAATGTCTGTTTTCAAATTTTCTTTCTGGCCAGTGTTAGGTCATGATTGGGTTCTTTTGATTTCTGTAGGAATAGGATGAGACACAGAACAACTGTGAGACCAAAGGGCAAATAACTGTCTGTTTTAAATAATAGAGGGTGATGAGGGACTTCTAATACTCTTCATCTTAATTTGAGCTTTTAAGTGACACAGCTTGAGTGTTCAGAGTGTTCTCCTACCTTGACTCTGCTGGTATCTCATAAGCTGTTGGCTTCAACATACATAATCTGTGGGACTTTTGTGCTCCTCTTTCATGATATTTTATTGATAACCAGAATTTTGGACAGTAGGTGGCTGGAAACGTATTCCAGCCCAAAGCAATTTAAACTCATGTCTCCTAGATCCTGTGAAAATCACCTTAACAGCTAACTAAACACATAGCAGAGTGGGTTATACTTGTAACCAATCCTTTGAAGCTATGTTGCTATGTATCAGAAAGCCCTATGAGCTATAAAGAACTGGACGGATTAGTTTGTAGTCCTTGTATGGTGACAAATGTATGTAATTTTATCACAACTGTCCCTACGTAAATCAGAAAGAAATCTGTAAATGGACACTGGCAGCCCAGACTTCTGCTTCGAAAATTAGTGCACTTAGCACCATAGTAAATCAAAAGTATAACTCCCTAGTTTCGCCCTTGTCCAGTGATCTCGTGTGCTGGCACAGCTTCAGCAGCTGCAGTAAAGGATGCCCCTACTGATAACCTCTAACATGGTGCTTGCAGCCCTCAGCTTAGGAGTGAGAGAGATGAACGTGAGTTGCTCAGCTAAGAAACAGATTTTCCATTTCCAGAGGAGCAGCTGTTTGTATAAAGATGGATATCAGAATCATAAAATTATTTAAATGCAATCAGCTGAAGAGGTATGATGACTTGATTCCCTAAAGAACATTGTGCATTTTTGTCAGCTATGCACATCAATGTATTAGAAAGAGAGACAACCCAATTTTGACACTGATCTAGGCAATGTTTGCCTATGAATAATGACAAGGAAGTCAAGAACAGGTAGTCTACATTTTGAATAATAGCTCTTCTTTACACCTGTTCAATTTTTCAGAATCACTATCTAATACCCAGGGTGGATTTATTTACAATTTCACTGTAGATAAATCTTTGTAGAGAGGAGTCTGTCTTCAGCTGGTGAAGTTAGCACTTTTTAACTAAAATCTCTCATGGTCTCAGCTCACTTGACTAACTTCTGAAGAAGTGATTTGGCTTCAAACAGAGGGAAATACGTGGAATGACTCTTTGGTTACCCATGCACCTGATGAAATCTAGCTGGTACAAAAGTACTTTTATCGTAATGATCAAAATGGATGGAAATATAGAATGATTTTTTTTTTTTTACTCCCTGAAGATACTGGCTGAATCATACTGACATAACAGTACCACTGGAAACAGGTATTTAAGAGTGGATTTTTCATTTTTTAAAGAGGGGGCTTTGGCCTTCAATCTGTCCCTATTCAAACTTTTAAACTTCATTAGTGGCCAGAGTGAAGTAAAATTCTGGAATAAGACTTTAACATGGCTTTATACAACATTTTTTAGAAAGTCTAAAAACAGATCAGGTATTACGGTAAATCTGGAATGTTCTTTCTGAATTGAATTCTGATGCACACTCTGGGCCAAGTAAAACAACATAAAATATGTTGCTCTTTAATTCTGTACAAATTTTGCTGTTGAGGCAGAAAATAGATGCATTCACCTTCCCCTTCCCCCAGGCCTAAGCTGTGTGAATGACCTTAGGGAAAAAAAACAAAAAACAATGCAGCTTGTACCAGCCTCAATGAGAGGGGTGTAGCATCTTCACACTAGGGTTGCCACTGCACAGGATAATCCCTGGTGAATCCTAATTGCTTTATGTAGGTAACTACCCAGTAGAGGTCTGCAGTCCTTGAGAAAACCTTGCTGCAGAAAAGAAATGTATGAGATATCTCAGCAAGATAATTAAACTGACTAAAACTTTGAAGTGTTTTCTTGTTACAATAAATTTGGTGAAGGGTGTGATCACTTTATATAAATCCTTGTGTGCTTTTCACTTATAGTGCAGTTAAGATATTCAAACCATGGAACTGTTCAGGAATAATTACAAACACTTTTTTACTGCTGTAACTTAATCTACTTTATGTTATTGGTACAGATTTAGTGTACTCGATTAGGTAACACATAAATATTAACAATGTAGGTAATACGGCACCTCACTCAAAATGGCAGGATAAATTCTAATGACTTTCATGAGAAGGCTTCAATTTTTGGAAAGCCTGAACCAATCCATAAAGAGGTATTTAGAGTGATATAACTTGCAAAAACTTAGCATATATCCTTTTTTCTCGTTCTGAAGCAAAGGGTGAATGGGAGGGGAAACTTTCTCTCCACTTACAAAATAAATACATTGCCATGAGTGGAAAAGAAAAAAATAAGTTTTTCAGTTCTAAAAAGGTCAAGCAAACAATTTATGTTAAGTCTTTACATCAGCATCAGCAGCTCAAGATGATCACTCAGTCTTTTCAAAGAGGCAATAAACCCATGAGATGGATGTATTATCTGTAGGTTGATTTTTGGAAAAGTGTCACTCATCAACAAGACCCCTGTGACCCAAAAATAAGTAAAAAAACCCCAATAAATCAGAAAAAAACCCCCAACCAAATAAAAAAGTAAATGCCCAGTGGAAAGAAAGATAACATATTATTACCTGAGCATATTATTTCGTTACAATGAAAAATTCAAAATTATGAAGCCAATTGCCAAGATATTGCAGAGAACGGGTTAATTTTAAACATATGGGAAAAAACAGACTTTGTCACAAAATATCCTGTGAGCTTGCAGCCTGGCACCAGCTCCTGCTGTGCACAGCAGGAATTTCCCCTGCAAACTAGAGCATATACTCACAAGACACTAAAGAGGATCAGAATTCCTCCTGATCCCTCCTTGAGGAGAACATATTACATCTGGCTTTGTAAAGAGGATATAGATCCATCCTGAAATGGAATTGAAAAAAAAAAAATTTATAAGCAACAAGATAGACATAGATTCAGTATTAAAGATGCTACTCCTCAGTTTTGCTAGCAAAAAAATTCACCCAAGTAATTTAAGTGAGGACACTCAAAATTCAAAGTTCTGTAAATTCCTTCCTTCCTTCCTTCCTTCCTTCCTTCCTTCCTTCCTTCCTTCCTTCCTTCGCTGATACAGAGATTTTCTGTAGAAATGTTGAAAAAATCTACCATAGATATAATCACACCAGCAAAATACCTTTTTTCACCTTAAGAATCAGCAAAATCCATACTTGTATTTTCAGCTACCTCAGAGGGAGATAAAGTAGCAGAGAATTCATGTCATGGCTAGAATTGCAGTGAAAAAGTTTGATAGATACTGCTGAAGATAATTTTGTCAGGCAACAAAATTCACCGATCAGAATGAGAAACGTATGGAGTTTCTTCAGTGAGATCTATGCTACCAAGATGCCTCTAAGATCAGCTTTTTACTAGTGCTGGGGTCTTTGCAGTCACTTATTCATGTTCACAGTGGTGGAGGTGCTGTATTTCTTGCTGGTTCTATGTGTTTGTTTACATTATGTGTCTCTGTGATACTCTTCAGAGAAGCGCAAAGAGAATGGTTCAGGTTTGGCCAGAACTTTGGCTTTAAACCTCTCTTGAACTGTTTTGTTTGGACGCTCACAAAGGGGTAGATTTGGTGTGAAGTGTCTGTGCTCCTCCAGGTTTTCCTCTAGTTTATTGCAAAGTGATGAAGACAGTTCTGAAGTAAGTTGTAGTCAGAATATCCTGCTAAAGCTTGTCAGAGGAAACTTCTTTGTTTTGGTTTACATCATGGGTGCTATTAATTATTGGGTCATTTCAGACACAGCTTTCACATACCTCAATATTCAGCAGTGCAAGCTGCTTAGATAACAGTGTTGCTGGTTTTCACCTTTTACTCTTGGACATCTGGAAGCCAAATCTAAACCTGCAATAATAATTGAATGCCTTGCTGTCAGTCTGTATGCTCCTTTTTCAGGGATGTCCATCACAAAAAATGGTCTATTAGGGACAACAGGGCTGGCCTGGCAAAGCCCCTTTTGTTTTCAATTTTTTGGCCCACTGTATTCTTTAACATAATTGTGGGATCACCCAAAGGCATGAACATGTTTTACTTTTTCTCCTGAACTGAAAGGAGACCAATGACAAATCACCAAGGAGAATTGGAACCCAGTTATCCGTGCGATGCATAGATCGTTGGAGCTTTCAGTTCATCTACTGAAAAGATTAGGTCTGACATTAATTAATCAGCAGTGATTATTTCTGTTTAGTACACCTTCACTTGAATATTTGGGTTTTTTTTTTTTTCTTCAAAACACTTGAAAAGAAAATTAGAAACTCCCATTGCTGGTCGCCCGTGAGGCATGATAATTGAACAGCTCAGAAAAGAGCCGCAAACCATGACCCTATATTCAGTTTGTCCCACTGGGTAAAGGTACTTGGACCTAACATTTTGATTCAGGCCCCATCTTTACTTTAAAGCTTCACTTGACTGCTTTAAACAGAAGACTGATTGCCTAGATGGATTTTCAGTGCTCCACAGCAGCAGTCTATTAACCTATTTAGATGGTATCTAAGGTAGTAATGAGATTAGAAACGAGAAAGTAAACTGGGAGGGAGGAAAGCCAAGAAACTCAAAAGCAGGTTAAAATTTTGGTACTTTTTGATGAAAGCACCAGAAATAAGGGTCAAATTGTCCTGCAAGTGAGTGTGTTCAGTTGATCTGAGGTAATCCTTTAAAGACAGTCATGTACTAGCTATAATTCTGAAAGAGGCTAAGGCCAAGATAACAGAATTATTAGAAGATGTTATGCATTTCTCCCCAGTGGCATCTCCTCACGGACTAACTGCAGCTTTTGGGACCACTCTGGAATAAAACTAGTTTTTCTGGATTACAAATCTGTACTTTCCAAACTTGCACTAAGGACATTAAGAGCAAACTTGCTTCAGCAATTAAATTTTCATCAAACTCTCAATTTGACAGGCACTGCCCTAGAACGGAGTCACCGTTCTGGACTTCGGACATTCAAGTGCTACTTTCTCTAAGAGTACTGTTTTGTTGCAGAACTATGTGCCTGTGGATCCAGGTTTTACACTTTTAAAGTAGTAGTGAATTTTTATTAATTCCTAATTTATCTGTATTGCCCAATAAAGGATGTCTTCACAACAGTAGGACCTGTTTCTCCCTCTCTTTGTATTGGATCCGACTTTGTGAGATCTTGATGTTATTTGTAAGCAAATGAGATGTTATTGTAAACCAGCTTCGCAAAACTTGTAGTTGCTAATTTTCAGGGAATCCCTTCATGTCAGCAGTTTGGGACCATACTGGAAGCTGGGGATCAGAGGCTTTCCACAATAGGTCATTGCGGCTATATTTTGCCACTGCTTTGCTTAAAACAAAGGCTAACCATTCTACAGCCCTGCAGCAGGAGGCAAGTTGTTTTTCATGGAAAGCCACAGCCTATTAGCAGTTGTGAGCACAAGCTATTGCCCATTATAGCCATTCTTAGAGAAGATTGCATGTGTAGACACATGGAAAATTCTTCTGATTCACTTGGGCTATACAAATCAGGGAATGGCCATCCAGAGATCGAAATCAACCTTGTTTAAAATAAATCTGCCACTCAGCAAGAAGTCCAGCAACTGTTAGGCTGTGAAAATAGTTTTACAGGGAAGATGTCCTTAAAGAAGAAAGTTATCCTAAAAACTAATACCTAAAAGTAGATATCAGCTACAGACAAATGAGAAGTTCGAAAACTGGAAACAATTCAAGAAGTAACAGGGGAAATTTAACACCCCAAAAGCCTTTTTGTTGTTGTTGTTGTTGAAAGTATAAGCTTCGAATAAGAGGTAAATGATTTAAAGGAGGCCCTGGGACAGTGTTAAGAGTTTTGTTTGTTTTGCCATGTGAAGTACTAAATATCTAAAAGAGCAGGTTACACAATTAGATTTGTAAAGCTTCACCCAATTGGCCCATGCATGGCAAGAACTGTTTCTGACCATAGAAGGAGATATGTATACACATAAAACTCTAAAGTAAGCATGGCGTTCAAATTAAACTTCTTAATGAAGCAGAAGAAACAAAATTTTCAAGGTGTGAGAAATAATCATCTCAGTTACCTGATGAAGAGTAATAAGAAAAGTAATCTTGTGGCCTAGTAAAAGAAGGTTTAACAAACAGTTGTTTGAACTATGTAAGTGAGTACTACATTATTTAATTTGCTATATTAACTTTTGCATTAGTCATCGAAACCAACATATTATAAGCCTAATTTTTTTTCCTAAAGAAAATATCTTTCTGTTCTTTTGAGGAAAAGACGCTGTTTAAGAAATTCCATTCCTGTCAAGGAAGATAATTTGGGGGATTAGAGAAATATTAACAGTCTTGTCAGAGGTCTACGAAAAAAATTAGATATTTAAGGGAACAACAATGTTCTCTAAACACTGTAGAAAATGACATCCTGTGTAAAAATCTCTCTTTGTCAATCTCCCCATCCCCCTTCCCGTTTTTCCCCCCCTCACAAAAGAGTGTGAAGATCCCGGATAGTGACTAGAGGTATACTGACAATCAGCTTGATTCTTCTATTACACCTTCCACGGTGGTAGAGGCACATCCCTGCAGGTACAGAAAGGCACGGCTTTAGAAAAAAATTCTCATTTAATTTCTCAGGACTGTTAAAACATCCGGAAGAAGCCAATATTGCTAGTTAGGTACTACTATAATTTTCTATTAAAAGAAGAAAAGCGAACCCTGAAATCACACTTTCAAGCCCAAAGAAAAGTGAGAACTTTCTGTTATGTTTCCATTCTGGAAAGCAGAGTACGAGTAGTGTGAAAATAACCACAAATGTTTTATGTTGGTAAGACACTGGGAAAGTATTTTGAGAATCTCCTCTTCATCCTTACTTTGCTTGAGAAGTTGAAATCAAAAGGAGGAATTCTTTCTGCAGTGAACATGCACATTTTCCCCCTCTATTTAAAAACCTTTTCGAGCCATTGGAATGCATTTCTGGCGGGCACTCAGGAGCACAGGAAATTTGAAAGGAGCTGTGAATAGCTGTTAACTGTTGCATTCAGAAGAGAGAAGATAGTGGAAGCTAGAAAAGCTAGAGCAGCAGTTTGTTCCTTACCTAGTAGGCAAAAGGCAGATTTTTGGGTTTCTACATAGCTTTCTAAAACAATCCTTTTGTAAACCTATATTTTTCCTGTTTCGTTGTTTTAAAAACACAGACCTTTCCCCCTCAATTAATTAGACAGTTGTCCTGTAGTATGAGGTTACTCCAAGAGGCTTTTTTTGGCATGTTTGATGTCCCAGTTGTAATGTTGATGCCAGCAGCCTTCTACAACCTAGCAGCTTAGGGTCCTGCTTAGTGAGAAAACGCACACTGTGTATCTGCTATCTCAGCCCCTAAAGCTAATTTACTTACCGTAGTCATCTTGAAATATGTGCTGTGCTATGTAGAGTCCTACAAACACACTTGTATAGAAAGGAACCAATTTTCTTTTTTACCATGGATAACAGCATCACAGTCTCTGCTAAGCACAGAGAAAATGGAATGTTTATTTTAAAGCGAGCCTACAGGTAAATAGAATAGAATAGAATAGAATAGAATAGAATAGAATAGAATAGAATAGAATAGAATAGAATAGAATAGAATAGAATAGAATATTCCAGTAGAATAAAGACTTCTTTTGAAAATTTCCATTATGTTTTTCATGGTGTTTATATGTTTTTACTGTGACTATGTCCATCAGTCACAGTACCAGCTGCAGAAGTGTTAAGACATTAAACTCCCCCAAAAACACAAACCAAACAAAACCAACTCCTCAAGGTACTGGTTCTTCATTTTTGCAGCAAAATTTAACAACTTTAACAATTTGCTTGTAAAGTTCTGTTAAAAACAGTGCTACTCTCATAAATCTTACCTTCACACACATATTTTTGTGTTTGATAACCTGAAAGTTATAAAGACTGAATTTCCTTCAACTGTACTGAAAAAAATAAAGGAAAAAATATTTTAAAATAGAGAAATATTGCAAATGTCTGATGTCTGTTGTACAAGAACTAGATTTCTTTTGGATATTTTTTATCCTGTCCTGGGCCACAGGGCAGGACAATAAGATAGCCTCTTGATGTCATCTTCCCTTTTTTGTATCTCTGTCATTGCTTGATATTCTTTCAGCAGAAACTGAGAAACAGGGCTGTCCTTCAGTATTGCATCCTTCAGTATTGTATTCCTCATGCTATTGCTTAATGTGGATTGAAGTCAAGGTGACAGGAGGAAATGGTTCTGTTACACCATGTTTAGTAAAAATTCACCTCTCTGTGGTCAGAGAGCTGTATTTATTTATTGCCAGCAACACTTTGGCAAGGTTGCAGAGAAAACTTGAGAGTCTTTTTCAAGTAAGAGTGCAACTTAAAAAAAAAAAGGGATTTTAAGAGAAGAAATTTTAGGTATCACTGAAGTTTTAAAATATAATCATAAAAACCTGCTTCTTTCATCCGTTAGTGGCTTCTGCCTATTAAGATTCTTCTAATACAAAAATTATCTTTTTCAGACACAGCATGTATATTTCATTTCCTAAATGACTTTTCCCTTTTAAAAAATATTTTCTTCAAGTGGTTGGAAAATAGGTTCTTTGAAAACAGCAAGCTCTAGTTTGCATCCAGCATGCAAAACTTTTCATAACTTCAAGGAGAGGTTGGTGGATACACAGCAAGGTCACACATTTTTCGTAACTGGCAGTGCTCCTTTGTTTTAAATTTTCTAAAGTGAGAAAGCTTACTATCTGCAAAAATTCTTTCCTACAAGAATGAACCCAGAAAATCTGAGGTATTTTGTTGCAACTATCTTAAAATAAGACAAATCATCTCAATTAAGGACTTGAAACATACAGAGTATTATGGAGGTCAAATAAAAGTTTAGAAAATAGATAAAGAAGGAGAGCTCAGCTTTTTTAAATAGCTAGTTGAAGAGTAAAGAAATCTGTTCACAATTAGCAAAAGACAAAGGAGAGGCAGAAGTCATTAATGTAATTAATGTGAATTATTCAGCCAAGTTGCCACCATTCCTATGGCAGAAATTTGTTCCAGTGCATAATCTTAAATTACAGAGTGGCACAGAAACTTGCTATCTGTGAGGCCAAGGAGAGGTAGCTAGGTTACACCTTTGGAAATGTATTTGTTCCATTAATACCCTAGGGAGAATCCAAAATTTGTGTCCTGGTGAAACTGTTTATTTCTGTGGATGTCTTCTGCTGTGCTCTTAATTTTAAAAACTTTAAAATGTAATATAAGAAAAAGAAAAGAGGGGAAAATGTTTTCAAACCTTCCCTAGCACACTGAGTGGAAAAGCCCTTACCAAACACCAGTCCTAGCTTCGCTGTGTCAGAGAACAGAAGCAGAACACAAATTAATCCATGACACAAAAAGGAGTTCAGCAGAGGCAAGAAGGGCAAGTCTAACTTGCAGCATAGGTGAGAAAGGTGGAGGAATTCCTCAAAAGTTGTATATCTGATAAAAAGTTCAACAAAAGTTCGTGCAAACAAAATTTAATCAACTAGAAAAGCAGAGAAATCTTTCCCCTTCAGTTGCTAAAAAAAAAAAAAAGTCAAGAGCACTAACAGAGTTGTAAAGAGGATGTTGACCTTTCTAGCCTAGTAGGGAGGCTCTTAACTCATCATCCTTCTGTATAGTTTCAAAAGCAAGGAAGAAATAACAGGGCATTCTGTTGTCAAGTTTCTCTAGCTGTTGCTTACCAACGTCTGTTTTCAAGAACAACTCGCTGTGAGAGCTTGAAGCAGCTTTCCAAGTTGTGTCCTGAAAGGTTTAAATGCTGCTACATCTGCTTTCCTGCCTAGCAAGTTAGTCAATAAGCAATTGAAAGGCAATTATCACCTGTCTACCTCCCACTCCCAGTATGGATATTTCCACTACAGCTCACCTGAGTGAACATATGTCACAGCAGATACAGGCTGCCAGTGTTTCTGGCACATACTGCCCCAGTACTGCACACATTTTACAGCAGGTGTCAGAGGCAGATGTATTTTCACTGATATTCGTGGGATGAAGGTTTATTTATACCTACACAGGCGTAATTGCGCCAGGAACATTTTGGAAAGCCAGCAGGTAGCACAGAAAGGTTTTGTGAATGGAAAAACATATCTCCAACACATTCAAGGAAATATCTAGTTAAAAACTGCAGCAATGAGTTGAATGATTTCTCATATTCGAAAGAATCCTAATTATATTAAGTCTAGGATGTCTAATAGCTTAGAGTCATGCAGTAACAGGCAACTTTAATCCAACCCCTTCCTTTCCAAACAGGAGCCGTGACCATTTCTTGGGCATGGAACCGAAAGCTGTAACAAACGAAGTCTTCAGTCCTGTCAGAACTTCATGAAATCGCACGATCTCTAGGTAGGCTTAAGGAGCTGCCAAGTCAATACAAAACACAATGCCTTGTATGCTAACCTTGCCTTGTATGCAGATGGTGCCTGCCTCAAGGAAATTTGCACCTGTAAAGTTTAAATTTGAACAAATCATCAGGTGAATGTCAGGCAGGTGGCCAAGGCTCTTTAAGCCTAACACAAGTAATCAAAGCTTTGTAGGGATTGTGAATTACACATAAATTGCCATGTCAAAGGGACCAGCCCTTTGGGAGAAATAGTTTGACAATATGGATTTATGCACTCATTTTGCAATACAAGGTCAAAACACAATGTCAAGGCAATAGAGAATAAAGGACTAGAAGGCATACCTCCACCACCTTAAAGAAAATTTCAAATAGGTGTCTAATAAGCAGTCAATTCCACTACTGTTGAAATCAGTGGTGGCCTCTTGGGCAACCACTGCCTGTGCTTTGAGTACACCGTCATCTGCAGCTGCTTGGGGTGGATCTCGAAGGACTTGTGCAGTTTACTGAATGCACAACAGAGTGGCTGTACTGCAGTCTTTGGGAAAAAATGCATCTTCTTTTTCTCATGTACAGAACTGTGAGAAAAATGTGTAATGATTTGTTAGGCAACTTGGGGAAATGGAACTTTGAAGGCCACGTATAAATAGAGGATAACTAAAATTTAACTCTGGGATACCAATA
The DNA here is from genome assembly GCA_013400275.1 of Rhadina sibilatrix. NCBI lineage: Eukaryota > Metazoa > Chordata > Aves > Passeriformes > Phylloscopidae > Rhadina > Rhadina sibilatrix. Next base: position 6,381 of record VWYO01005635.1, on the reverse strand, counting down.
TTCCTTGGATGCTTATGCATATATACACACACACACATAGAGGTATATAAATGTAAATGTAAATGTAAATGTAAATGTAAATGTAAATGTAAATGTAAATGTAAATAATATAAATAAATATAAAGCCAAAAGAGAAATCTGCAGAAATGGAAGAACAACGTGTCTTCCAAGTTGTACTAAGAACTATCTTAAAGTCATGGACTCCCCTGCAACACTTGCACAGTTTTTTCAGTACTTCTTTTTTACTAGTTTCAGCTTCTTGGCGTTAAATTGAGCTGGCACTGTTGCAGGCCATTTTAAATTGATACTTGCAGAACAGCCAGAAGTGTGAAACTGCCAATGAAGAGTCAATGAGGAGCCAGTGATAGCAGTTATCAGCTTCTCCACACAAATGTCCTGAGTTTTCCAGCTGTGTGAGCCTTTCCAAGTTTGATTAAAAAGGGATTAATTTTCTTTCATACATACACAGGTATATACCCACATATGTATATATATATGTGTATATATACACACATACATATATATATATATAACAGGGCATTCTGTCATGTGAACCAGTTTATGTAGGGTTGCAAGTTATAACCCTTCTGGCAGATTTACATTTGAAAGTACCCCCTTTTCCCAGGGTGAGCTGTGATTTCAAGTAGCAGTGAAAATTTTTGATCAGACATGCTCATACAATTTTACAAGCAGTTTGCATTATTTTGCTCTTCAGCCAGAACTGGGAGAGGCTATGCTTCAAGAGGGAAACCAGTGAGTTGGTTATGACATTATTCCTATCATGCTGAAAATACATGAAGTCCCTGATGTCTGAGTAAGGCAGAGTTTTTCTAATTCCACTGGTATTTGTCACTATTGATGTGATGCAGGACTTTCTGGATTAGGGAAGGGAGGTCATGCCATTTAGTATGGAATACATGAGCTGCTCCCATCCAGTGAGCTGTTCCTTGTCACTGGCTGATCATCTTCCCACCCTTTCAGAGAGAAAACACACTGCATAACAAAACAAAGTGTTTTTTTTTTCTTTGGTCTGTGATTTGAATTGGCTCATTTGATATTAGTTTGGGTGTTTCTTGGTCAAAAGCAGGGGAAGTGGGAAAGGGATTTGGAAAATGAGTAGGAACTATGACTTCTGTTGCTGTCAGTTTACTCCATTCACCAATCCCACTGAAATCAGTCTTGGGAATAGAATTAGCTAAATATGTAAAGACAAAATGTTGAATAAAAAAACTGGGTGGGAAACACACAGTCTCTCTCCTCTGCAATGTGATGAGAGCACACAGTTGTTAAGACCTCCATGTGAATATGCTGGTACAAGGACTTGCCAGCAGGCTGACAGCATGTTTTTATTACGGATTGTATCTGACAAGGTGTATTGCTGTTTTGCTTCAGACTGGTTAGACAACATAGGAGGGGTATGTGCTGAGCTTGCTGGAACTACATACTTTAAGTTCTCAGTTGTGTTAACTGGAATTTATTAAACTATGTTTTTCTCTGCATGTTTTCTGTATTTTTCAGGAAGAAGAGTGCCATGAGTGTATCAAACATAACCAGTAACTTACAGATCTTGCAAATCTATTTCTTCTTTTGCCCCTTAGTTTAAACTGGTTTCATATCCTGGTGAACTGAATATAAAAAAAAAAAAATCACTGATGGGATAAATCACATGCTATGATTCTTGGAGATGTCCTCTACAGGGTCACGAGTTCAACTTTGATGACCCTTGTGGGCTCCTTCCAACTCAGGACAGTCTATGATTCTACCCTATGTTATGAAATCTCCCTCTGCCTTTCTGCTTAATTTCTCTTTCCACTCTCATCTGAGCAGCCCACTTGTGCTGGTATGTGTTAGATCCAGAAATCCTGTTATAAATTAATTGCTTCCTCAGAAAACTACTAATATATTTTGCTGAAACTTTTTCTTCTGAATTAATTATAAGCCACCGAGAGGAACTGCTTACTGGCAGAGTTGCTACAAGGTAAAGGATGGAAGTATTCACCTGGGAGTAGAGAAGGAACTAGGACTTTCAAGGAATTTTCATATGGCTTGCTGTGCTTTTCTACCAAGGAGTCTCCAGGTTGAAGCTTGCCTCTCAACACTTGCTTTGGACCTGAAGAAATAAGGTAAAAAGGAAAAAAAAAAAACCCTTCTCCCTTTTGAAGAAATTGAGCTCAGTTCACCCTGTCTCATGGAATCATGCTTCGACCACTACGTTCACACTTGGGCTACATGCCATCATAGAGAACTAAGGCCTGTAGACACCTGTATGTGTTACTCAGACCTTTGTCTGAAGGCAGAAACTGCTATTGTTCACTTCTAGAACAGGTTGTTGAAGATATTAGGAAATTTTGGATTTGACTCCCAAAATCTTATACCAGCAAACTGCTGTCTGTATGGACGAGACAAAAAAGGGAAATAGTACTTCCTAAGAGATGCCTTGTATACACTCTCAGAAATAATTTAGAGGAATGCAAAAGTGTGATGTGTTCACTGACTGACTTTTAGCTGATGATCACTGCAGAGAAAAAGCACAGCACAGTAGGTGCTTCTCACTGTATTGGAACTTCTTCAAGATACTGTCATCTGCACTTTAGTCAACCCTATTAGTATTTATAGTCAATATTCACTGTTAAAAATATAAGATTTTTAATACCTATGTACAATCTCTTCATAGAAGACAGAAAGGTCTTTGAGATCCCTGGAGCTTTTCTGAAGACCCGTAGGTCCCCTAAAATCTGCTCAGTAGCAGCTCTCTGGTCATAGAGCCAAAAAACTTGTGCTTGGCTGTCTGAGAGTGAGACTTCAGTTTCCCAAATGCTGAGCTAATTTGGCTTTGCTTACCTAGAGCTGTGTCTGTGTGGGACTCCTCCCTTCTGCTGCAGGCATCCTCACCTGCTGAGGTCTGCCACCTACGATTTCAGCCAACAGAAATTAATGCTGCCGAAACAAATGAGGTGTTTTTCCTCTTATGCTTTAGCTCCCCAAACCTGCTGTGTCTGGAACAATGCATGTACCAGTGCCAAAAGAAAAAAAGGGCAGACGGATGTGTCCAGGGCAGAGAGAAAGCTAAAATGACTGAATGATGGGGNGTGTTTTTTTTCCCTCTGGCAGATTTTATCCCAGCTTCTTCTGCCTCCTACTGGGGGCCTCATGTAGTCCTCCAAGAGATTAAAAACAAACTTGAATTAGCCATAAAGTGTCTTTTCATCTTTTAAAAATTCCCATTTTGGTGCTCCTCCATTACTTGCTTGTAATGCAGACCTCAAATCTCTGAACTACAGTCTTCCAGTTAGCCTTATTAGATTGAATGAAAAACTCTTTAAAGTACTAACTACCTGGGAATCAATGATAGTCAGAAAACAACTTATCATCTCCCATTTTTTTGGAACTCTTTGCTTGTGGATACACAACAAAGTGCTATTTAAATACTTTTTTCTTCTCCAATACTGAGAAACAGAGGTTTTAATTGTTCTTTTTTTCACAGTGTGTATTTTATTTAGTTTGTTTGGTCCTGGCATCCTGCATGTTTTGTAATTATTGCAGAGGTAAAAAATCTGACTGAGGTATCTTTTATTCAGTTCCTGTACTTTTGCAGGTCAAGGCTGTGCTGGCCTTTGCACAACCAGCACAAACTGGCTGTGAGTAATTATGGCAGAACACAAGAAGAGGGCTACTTGCCTCCAAACAAATGAGATTCAGGAGCCTCTTTTTCAATAGCACTGGAGAAGTTTGATCAGCTGGTGAAAAACACTGACTGACGCCTGCAGTAGTTGGAAACCTAGTTCAAAAGATCCTGAAATTAAAAGGGCTGAAGTCTAAAGGATGCTTTCACCACAGTGACTGTCTAGAAAATGCTGTTTCAGTAATACCTCTTCTTTTTAGGATATTTTGTGATACCCATTGTAGTACCTCAGCACTTCATATGACTTTTGAATCTGTGTTAGAAACCTGTGTCCTAGTGTAAGTGCAATGTACATTTATCTGTTGTTGGAAATAGTTGAAAACATACCAAAATATTTCCATCAAAATTGTTCCCTGTGACTCCCATTTTAAGCATTCTAAGAAATCATTACCAATCCTACAGATGAGTTCATTGTACTAGAATCTGTTCCACCTCAGACATTCATTCATCCATATTACAGGTTTATACCTGTGATACAATTATTAAAGCTGTGCTAAAGGTTGGATTTATTAAAACTTCTCTTTCAGATCAAAATGATGAATTTGGGTCTTAATGGGACAGTTAATTTAAACAAATTAAGTACAATTTAAGCAGTTTTTAAAAAATCATTACATTCTACTAGGTTAATTATTTTAAAGTTATTGTTTAATCTGTATGAATTGCCCAGACAGAACAAGGGTCCTTCATGCTTTCTTATAATTCATCTTCTACTGTGATAAACTGCTTTGTCTCCTTGTAATTACCTTCTCTAATTGCCACTGCCCCCTCTTGTAATATTTGCTTGACAGACTGAAAGCTAATATATATTTACTGGTTGTAGCACCTTTAATATTTGCTGTTGTCAACAATACAAAGCTCAACTGTGTAAAGCTGTACTGGTAATGGATAATGCTGTCGCTATTGTGCTGCTAGTAGTGAATTGGTGTGATGCTTTTCATCTGCAAAGGCTGGCAAGGTCTTCAAGTGTGTCTTCTGTTTGAAGACTGTAGCTCACAAGACCTGGTGGTGGGTCTGTGTGACTACAGGAATGATTAACTTATCTGTCTGAACTGCTAGAACCGGTGTCAGTAATGGTCCCTGAACCAAAGCACCTGCCAAACCCAGACCTGGTTCTTCTCTAGGTGACTGGTGAGACTTCTGGAACAGGGTGCCACATTCACCCCATGTACTATTCATAGAGCTTCCCAGACCCTCAGGCTTTCCATGGCATGAGGATATATATCTTGTGGCTTTTGGCTATATGAAGATTTTTAACTTGTGGGGTCAGCAAACTTGATGTCTTGTCCCTGCAGTATAGAGGTTCTTTTGCAAAGAGCCTGTACTCTGTTCCAGCTAAATATTTGATTCTGGTAACTAGCCCCCTGAGTCATGTGTAGAGGCGATGCCTGACTGCTTCTGGGTGAATTACCTTATCAATATTAATGTGTGCTAAGAATATTCATAAAATTAAAACTTCTCCTTATCCACCTTCAATACTCCATTCTTAATCTTGTTCTTTGTATTTCTCTCCTATTAAGTAAAAGCCTTGTATTCTATATAAATGAAAACCATTAACAATCCATCAGACTGGCACAATTAAGTTATTTCTCTTCCTTTCAGGGCTCTTCCTGCAGTCTTTACAACTGCAGTATTATAATGGTGTGTTTTGAGGCTGAACTTTAATTCAGTGTAATTTTTTCACCTCTTTTCGTAGTATAAAGAATGAAATAAATTACAGACAGAAGCACTACAATATTAGCCTATTTCTGATGGCAAAAGATCTGCAGTGACCACAAACTCTTCATTACTACCCTAGATTGAGCTTTATTGCCATAGTATGAGCTAAATTCTCGCGTGTCACTTTGAAACTAGAAATTATCTTACTCTTATGGACTCCAAGCATAAGATATTCACTTGAACTCTTTTAATACTTATGAGGTCATTCCAGTGTGATCTAAATTTAGTGTATAATCAGTAACAAGAGTTGAGAAGTCACACCGACTCTTTTGCTGTGTTTATCTGAAAGTTGCTTCTCTTGAAGGAGATCATGTTCATATTTACACTTCCTCTGCCTGAAGTTTGTAGGTATGGACAAAAACTCCTTTTCTTCATGGCTCTGTCTTCCATTGTAGAGTTATGATACGAATTTTGAAAAAGGTCAAAAATATTGTGCAAAAAAGGATGGAAGAGGTGTCTGGCAGCACATGGGTGAGTAACAAGTTTTAAAAACTCTCAAGGCAATTTTTTTCTTTAACTCACCTGGGTTGCACCTTTATTGTAATTAACTCTTTCTTCTGGTTCATGTGCCCTTCAAGAAGTGTCTTCTGAGTCAGCAGAAGATTAAAACTACCTGGTGTTACTTCTGTCAGCTGAAAATCCTGTTGGCAAACATGCTTCAGAGGCCCTTTATAGTCTGATTGTACCTCAACACAGGTCGTGGGGAGCAAGCAGTAGGCAATGTAAGGGCATTTGTTAGATCCTTGGTCATGAGTCAGAATCCCAAAGTCCCTCTAAGCTTTATCCCAGCCTCCTCTCATTAACCATGTGTCAGAATGGTGATGTGAGGTCAGATTACACCTTCTTACCTGTAAAGACAGGAGTTGGCATCTGGAACTGCAGGCCAAATTTGTTTTCTAATGTCACAATTTTTCCTCACTCACTGGCCTGACTTGTGACAGCCTCATGAGTTCTCACTGATCTTCTGTTTCTCGGTTTTTTTT
>VWYO01005634.1:721-47040 GCA_013400275.1 Rhadina sibilatrix | reverse complement strand
AGGAGAGGAGAGGAGAGGAGAGGAGAGGAGGGGAGGGGAGGGGAGGGGAAAGGTTTGCTTTCTCATGGTCCTTTGTCCTTGCAAGTGCAATATTAAAGATGTGGATTTATATACTTACTACCATTCTGTTCACAGCAGAGCCTTCCAGGCTCAGAGTTACCGTTCTGAGTGGTATCTTTTCAATGTTAAGAATTTTGAGATCTTCTATTGTTATTTTGGCAAAAAGGACACAAAATTACAGGGAATACCCTAAAGAATTTACCAGTATTTATAATCAACATGCTTGGCTTCTATGGTGAAATGACTGACCATGAACAATAGAGGAACCATGTTATTTACTTCCACTCTAACAAGGCTTTCACTGAGTTCTCCCATGCCTCTGACAGACATGGAGGAAGCTTCTGGCAGCCTCTCACAGAAGCCACCCTGTAGCCACCCTCCACCCTGCTACCATATCTTGGCCATGCAAACTCAAGACACTGACCCATAAATCCTCAGTCATCCCTTAGAAATATAAATGTACATTCAAGCTACTCCTCATAGGGTACAAAACTTTGTCTCCTTTCTCTGTTATGCTTTTCAAAGAGCTTGAATCCATCCAGCACTTTAGTCATGGAAGGTGGCCCACCATGTGTCTTGCACCATAATCATATTGTGGTTCTGTGACTGCAAGTAGTTTTTTAATTCCTTCTTTTTCTTGTGCTTCATATATTTATATACACACACAGGAGACAGGGCTTTGGCTTTGCCATTTACCTTGAGGATGGAAAGCTACACCCTCTCACCTTCTGCTCCCTTCATCCTGGGCCTTATGTCCCTGTAATCACAATATTAGAGTTGCAATGAGAGACATAGAAAATGTCTCAAAATATCAAATATTTATAGCACGTTGTATTCCAAAACAGCTGTTGAATTTCTAGAACTGGATTGAATATAATTTTGGTCAGAGAAGTATTGAAACAAGTATTTTCAGATGTGTATTTCATTCATGGTCCAATAGAATTAAAAGAGGGACAAGAATTTCATTAAGTCATTTCTACCTGGGTAAATTTCCAAAGAAAAAACTGCAAAAGTACAGCTATTCATATGTAGAGGAAAGATTGTAAGCATTTACCTTTAAGAGAGGTTTCAGGTCCATAGATTCTCCTTTGTTAGACCTACTGTCTTACAACCCAGTTAAACAAGCAATTTGAGATGTATCTCTGACCTCAGCATTTGTAATTACCTAGCACTATGTCGCTGCATGATAAGGGCAGGTCTCTGTTCAGCATTCAGTCTGTTCTGGTCTTAAATGTGAAGCACCAATTGTTCTCACACATTGAGGAGAGAAAAAACCATTTCATACTCAGTACCTGTCTGTATTTCAGCAGCTGGGTACCTAAGCATTACAATCAGCTGAGATTGTAATTTTTTCACATGTATAACTAATATGTTTCTTAACACCGACACTGAATTTCACAAGAGAAGCAGCCTGGAGCACACAGCAGGAGAAATGCAGGATACACAAACAGCATATAAGAGCTGCTCAGTAAAGGTTCTTGTTTGATTTTCAGCATTTTATAAGTGGTAGTACATCATGGTAAAGCTCAGCAAGACAAACACAAATGTATAATACAACTGTCAAAGTGCTTAAACTAAATTTTCCCATGTTTCTCCCTGTTAAAGTAACTGAACCTGATCATCCTCAGGACGTTGGAATTCCTCATTCCCTGTGTGCTAGAGATCTATGTGGTGTAATCTCATTCTCCAGGAAATCACAGTCTCTCACTGCTTCCATCAGTAGATCCAGACAGTAAATAGGTGGTCTCCAAATGTGTGTGCATGCATATGCACACACAATTACACACACACACAAATATACATACACAGAAACCAAGACCGTCCAGTGCCTTTAATGCAGCACTCACATGAACACAGACAACAGTAAATCAGGTTCTTCTCCTCCTGTTGATCAGGCCTAAATCTATCAGATTTGTTGATAGATAGACAGCATTAATCCTTAACCCGTGGTTATACCCAAATTCACAGATCTGTGGATTATTAGCACAGGTTTTATGTTCACCCAACACCCATGGGATCCACCCTGGATCCTAGTTCCTCAACTCATTCAGAAACTCAGACTCTGGATCTTTCCTAGGCTCTTCCACACACTAGCTAGTCCTGCAATTTCTCACAGTGCTACCTGAAAATTTTATCTTGTTATTGTTTTCTAATTTGTTATGTTTAGCATTTTCTCATGCTATGCTCACATTGTCATGTTTTTCATGTTCTGTTCAGCCAGTAAATAGCAGGTCAGAGCCTGCTCATCTTCCTACATATGTTAATACCTATATTTGTATTCATCTAAATCTATTTGTGTGTGTTTATTTTCCTTTAATCATCTTGTTTTGGGGTAGACATGGAAAATATTGATGTGTATTGATATTGTACAGGAAACATATTCCAAATCTACAAAGCAGATATTGAAGTAAACTGCATGTGCTCAACACAAAAGAAACAGTTGTTCCCAGTAAAACCTCACTAATCCCTCTTTCCTCATGCGTGTGGTGAGGTTCTGATTGTAAAGAAAAGGTAGGAATGACTGAACATTCTTTCCTGGAAACACAATCAGAATTCATTCTTTTACACAGAAACGATTTTCCTGATAAAAAATGCAAAGGCAGCATGAAGAAAATTTTCATGAGAACTTGATACAATATTTTTCACAGTATACAAGGCCATTCCCACTTCAACTCATTCTGAAAGCAGGAAAAGGAGAAGCAGAGCAGTTTCATTGAGCTCAAGTAGCAAATTTACACATTTACAGTGGCCAATCAAGTTTACCATCTATGAAAAAAAACACTTGTATCCTAGCTGCTATTTTAATCAAAGGGATGGGAGAGCAGTTATCTAGAGTGAGAAGGTAAGAAGCTGCTTTTTTGACAGACAAGGTTTCTCTTCTTCAGTTGCTGTCATGAATATGTAGGTACAGTAGAGGCAAGCAGACAACTAAGGGGAAATAATGGGTGACAAAAGAGTGAAGCCAGCTCTCAGCTGCCTTTTCTGTGGAACAGCATCAGCTGTCTTTTAGTTGTTCCTAGAAACAGAGTTTTGCTTTAGGAGAAATTTTCTCCCTCCCTAGAGACTGGTCTCTGAGTGACCGACCAAAAAGGCTAAATAGCAGCAAAGAAACTTAAGTGTCAGTTATATGGATGGTGCTTGGCAAGCAAATGATTCTATAAAAATGGGCACTTTATAGTACAGGAAATGTAACCCTGAAAATGAAGTAAAAGCACACCTTTTTTATTATCCTATTTTGCTAATAATGAACTAGAAAAGGTTAGTCCTAATTTATGTTACAGTGGAGACCACAATTTAGAACTATTTTGGCAAGGCTGAACCTTCATGTGCCTGTGATCCCACGGCCACCTGAAAACAAAATAAATGATTTATCATAGGACATAGCTATATATTATCAATATATTCAACTTAATGGAGTAACATTTTTTTCCATTCTCCATTCAAAATAAAAATTTAAAAAAATCATTGTTTATCACAATTATTTCATCAAGGTCTACAAAGAGACAATATGAAAGCCTCTTTTAGATGTAAAGATTTCTTAGGAGTTTTCCTTATTGCAAAATTAAGCATCAATCTTTTAAATTCCAGGAGTTGCTGTTGTTCATAGGGTCAGCAGTGTTCAGCTACCTTGGATTATTTTATTAAGCTCCTCATACCATCCCTTTTGGGTGCTTTTACAAACTATTATGCATGGTCACCTCAATTTTTCTTCATTTTTAATTTTTTAGACTTTAATTTATTAATGTGCTATAAAATTTGAAAATCAGTGAAAAACAAAATGAAAAAATGAAATAAACTATCTCTCTGTGTCTATGGTGATAATCCTGTAATTTTCATTTTGTGTAGAAACATTACTTTGTATGATACATTTGTGATACATTGAGGAAATAAAACTAATTTTGTCTTTTTAGTTTACAAAGCTGAAAGAATAATTTGTATCGCCCTCATTTAGAAGGCTTCATGGTTGCTGTATCTAACTATAGAATGATTTTTTTGTAGTTTTTGATCATGTTTTTGAGAACACTAGAGAACAACTGTGTAAGAGATTACTTGTTTCTGAAGAACAACTTCACCACTAAGAAACTTTGAACCACCTTCACAATTTCAAACTTCTTAATAGAAACTGAATGTCTCACGGTTTGTTTTTATATTGACTGCAAATAATAGGAAGGGAAAAGTTAATTTAAATTGTGTTATCATGCTAAAAGATAACAAGGTTGTATTACTTTTTTTTTCCAAGTAATCAAATGAATACATCTATTTTGAGACAATAATCCTTTGTTGATATGTATTCTAGGCAAAGTAATGATAATATAAAATCCTAAGTTTATTCAGTTAATTTCTTCCTGATTTGGCTGACAGAGTTAAAGAGAATTAAATGAATTTTAGGTCTACGCTGTAAAATTCCAATAAACCTTAGTCTGACAAAAAGCCTATGGTAATTGTAAGAAATATACACATGGCTAGATATGGCTAACTTCACAAGACCAGATGCTAATCTATAAAGTAACTGCTAACAAATCAACATAGACACACAAGCAGGACTATCAGATGGACCAATGATTATTACAATGAGAATAAGAGAAGAGTATTATTATAAAAAGAAAGACATAAGACAATTCTGCAGAGAATTTACAGAGTGCAGTCCCTGTGCTCCATCTGTGTATACATTTAGCCATGAATAAAGTTATTCAATAAGTAAGGTTAGGCTAAAGCTGGAGTTATAGTTTGAGGACTTGAGGAATTTTCCATCCCTTCCAAAAAGACTTTTTTTTTTTTTTTTCTAAATTGTGTAACTCTTATAGATATATAATGGCATGAATTTTTTTCTGTGTTAAGTTTTTCTGAATGTGTGTTTAAAAGTAGGAAAAAACTACCAGCTTGTCTGTCTGGAGAAAAAGAAAAATAAATAAAAATGAATTTTTTAAAAAAATTGAAAATAATGTTGATCCTGTGATAGCAGTGTTTGTCTGCAGTCCTTTAGGTCAGTTGTTTGAGACTCAGCATATCATGGAAAATTTCAATTGCCTTCTCTGCCAAAGGGATTTACACAAGTATTTGTATTTTGGGGATTCTAGATAAATTACAACAGTAGTAACTTCTTTTCTCCTCTTGCATCTGGTCTACTTTTACTTCAGAAATACTCTAAAACTCTTTTCAGAGAATGTTTTTCTTTGGTCTGGTGGGCAGAATATTAATACAAAAAGCAAAAGGAGAATGACTGCATTCCAACCCCATGTAAAGCCAATATTTTTTATTATTTATATAAAGTGGAAGAGCTTCAGCGATACAGTTTATACCAGATTTTGTGTTGGTGCCTGTAGTATTGAATATATAACATAATTGTTAAACCTGTATATTTTCATCTATTCAACAGCCAATACATTCTGCCACTCTCACCCTAATATCAGCAAAACAAGCAAATAAACAAACAAGATAATATCAGGTGTTTTTAAATAAATAAAGTCCTAAATTATCATGCCAACATATTCAAACTGCTTTAATTCAAACTATGTGCAGGTTTTGTAGTCTTTAATGGGATTTGTAAAAGAATCTATGCTCACTTTTTCCTCTTTAACATCTACATTTTCTTTGAAGCGTATTTGCTGATTCTATATGCTTGTCGTAGCTGAGGAATATTTAGATCTTACTAGATGAGTAAGATCTTTATCTTTTGCTGATCTAGTACAACTATTATGCAGATTCAGAACACAGGCTCTGTCTCTTGCTTCTATTATGATAGCAAAACTGTGTGAGATGGTTGGAAAAAATGGCAACAATTAATATTGCTATAATTAAATCAGGTTGAAGGAAGACAGTCCTGAGAAGAATCGTCAAATGTCATTAGTTTACATCTTACTAACAGGTTGTCTTACACCACCTAGCTTTTCCTGCAGGATATGCTTATAATCTTTAAATTTGAAGATAAAAATCATACAAAATAATGTACATACATATTTCTATATATACATTTGTCTTGGGTTATGGAACCAAAAATGTGTATTCTATTTCATCTGTTGAAAGCAGTTGGGGAGATGTTTTTTTTCTTTATCTCTTGTAACTCTGGGAGGAGGGGGGCAGGTGCCTTCTGATAACAGGCCAGCTGTTAAAACCAGGTAGGGCAGTGTTTCTTATCTCTTTCATGCCCTGTCCTCCCTCCAGGGGGATATGTTCTGCTAATGGGCCATTAACACATCTCCAAGCCATCATCCCCAAAGCATACCATCCCCAAAGTATACATCCCACTGTGAGATGCTCTACCCAGTGCGGGGAGCCAACTATTCCTACCTGGATAAAAACTGAGACATAAGAACACAAGGTATCTGGCTTCACCGGATTCCCAGAGGAAGACTGGACCCTTCTCACCATCACTGGACCATTGCTCTACAGGATCATCTCTACTCCAACAGAAGCACATCTGCCACTCCAGGAGGACTCACTTTTTGACTGCTTCCAACACCCTGACCAACAGGGTGTCAGATTGTAGCTCTGATTCTGTCAGGGCTTCCAGGATTTTTGTTTGCTTGTTTAGTTAGTTAGTTTTGTTTTCTACTACATTTGTATTGTTAATATTCCTAGTAAAAAACTATTATTCCTATTCCCAAATCTTTGCCTGAAAGCCCTTAATTGCAAAATTATAATTTGGCAGGGGTGAGGGGTTTACATTCTCCATTCTAAGGGAAATTCCAGCTTTCCCTGGCAGATACCTGTCTTTCTAAACCAAGACAACATGTATATACAGTTGTGTACGTATTTACTAATATATACCGTGTCCTCAAAATTCCTGATGCTAGAAAGATGGAAATGAAATTAGCTATCTTCAGAAATGTCTCTCATAAATAAAAACATCTGAACATTATTTTAATATGAAAATTCAATTGATAGATCACATCTTGACTGCTCCCTGTCATAAACTCCTTTGATAAAGATATTTACTAGAGAAACATATTGGCAACCACAATTGCCATTCCTTAGACTTTGTTCTCCGACCTTGTTTCATTCTCCTTAATTCTATTCAAAACACCTAATTTGGGATTCTATTCATCATGAACTCACTCTGTAGTTAGTTGAAAGTGAAAAAAAAATACTTTAAAAAGCAATTCACCGTTAAATATATCGACATCTAGGGAGAACTATCTTGTTCTACTTACTAGGGAGGAAGCCGATAAACATATTCCTCCTCAGTGACTATCAACTAAATGGTTGTTGTTGAGTGGAAAAACCTTCATTATTTTTTATAACTTCAGCCAAATTATCTTTTATCAGCCAAATACCTTTCGTACTCTGCTAATGGCATCATAAACTTAGCAACTGCTCTTTATACTTTGGTTCCAAGACAGAAAAACACCATATTCCTATTTTACAGAGGTAAACAAACTTTATAGATGAAATTAATTTCCCAAGATAACAGCAAATACAAATCAGAACTTCAGTAGGTTTAAGTTGACTAGTATGGATATATAAAGTATTCTTTACTCATTTTGGATTTGTCTTATTAAATCTCACCGTCTAAAAAGTGTAAGTTAGTTTACCAAGTTGCTTCCCAATTTGGAACTGCCTATCTTCTCTCTATGACAATAGACAAAATTTTCTTGAAGGGATTGTACTGGATGCCAAACTTCTCATCATCGTTTAACCCCAGCTGGCAAATAACACCACACAACTACTCGCTCACATCCTACATTCTGGTGAAATGGAGAGGAAAATAAAAAGTAAAACAATAGAACAATAGGCTGAGATAAGAACAGTTTAAAAATTGAAACAATAGTTAAACAAAGTAATAATGATAAATAATAATAATAGTAAAAAGAAAAAAAAAAAAAAAAACAAACCTGCACAAATCAGGAAAAAACGAGTGATATACAATTCAATTTCTTACCACCTTGTGACTGATTCCAGAGCCTATCACTGCACCCCTGAGGGATAGATGTAAATAAATATCTGATATGACCGTTTAAAAACATGTCCACATAGTTATGAATGTATATGTGATGGAGACACTGAGAGATAATCAGCAGAATAAAGATATCCAGGTGACAGTCACAGGCCTCTGTTCTATCTCTGGTTCTCCTTAGTTCTTTTTTAATCTCTACTTTATATCATGTGTCTAATCCCTCCGTTTTCCATTTTCCCAGTGAATAAATGCACTCTGGACATCCACTGCTAGCTAGTGCACTGGCTAAGGCCTCTATAGAAGAATTTCAGATCCAGCTGCTCAAACAGTTAGTCAAACAGTTTCCCCTGTCAAACTGCCCTCAGAGACAAGGAAGCAGAACAGAGCAGGCAGACCTTTAAGAACACTACACAGCACACAAGAGCTCTCAATTCCTAGGTGTAAGAAATTACAAAAGAAAGGCAAGAGAGTGGCATGGTGGGTAAAGACCTGCTGGCCAAAAATAAGGGCAAGAAAAAAATTTACGGGCAGTGTAAGCAAGGACAGGTATCCTGGGCAAAGTATAAGGATACTGCCAAGTTGTGTAGGATTGGGGTTAGGATGGCCAAGGTGTGTCTAGAGCTGAACTTGACAATGTACCTAATGAGTAGAAAAGAAGGGCTTTTGCAGGTATGTCATCCAGAAAAGGAAAATCAAAGGACATGTGTTGTATACACACCCCTGAGGGAAAGAACGCCATCCAGATGAGGTGCTACATCCATCTCTGGGACCCCCCAAGACAAGAAGGACATGGACCTGTTGCAGCTAGTCCAGAGAAGGATCACACAAATGAGCAGAGGGATTAAGCCTATCTTACAAAAAATACAAAAATAGGCTGAGTTTTGCGGTTGCTCAGCCTGGAGAAGAGAAGGCTGTGGGAAAATGATCTAGCAGATTTCCAGTATTTAAGAGGGGATTTGTATGATGAGGAAAAATTTTTCAATGTTGACTGTTACACTAGAATGAAGAGTAAAACTCTCTTCAAAAAAAATAGTTGAAGAATTCTTTATCAAGAAGTTGTCATCCTCCAGACTGATCATTCAACTACTTATTGTGGCTATTACTAAAAACAAAACAAAACCCCACAAACAAACAAAACCCAACAACAACAACAAAAACTAACAAACACACCAAACCCAACCAAATCCAAAACTCTCCACAAAAATCTATTTGCTATTTACAGGGTGTCATCATTTCCCTAAGATGGGCTTTTTTCCTTTCTTCAAGCAGATAAAAGCATTGCCACAGGCAAAGAAACAATATTCATGGCCAACCAACGGCTCTTGGAATGAATGCAAGCTTCTGCAAACATTTGGAATTATTTTCATCCTGTAACCATTTAAGGAAACAAATCTTTTGGCATTCAGCCTTAGAAAAATTGCAGCCGTAGCTTTTAAATATTTCCAGTGAAATTTTTTTCCTTTATTCCAAGAAAAAAAATGATACATTATTTTATTTTTTAATTATAAGAGAGCACTGTCACTGAGTTGCTAAATGACTCATTTGCAATATTGTAGTCAAAATTGAATTTGAAAAATTTAGAGATGAAATTTTGCAACCCTTACTGATTTGAAATCAGTTAAATAGAACAAGTATTTTTTTAATGTGAGACATATCTGACCTAGCCTTAATAAACAAATATCACACTGACAACGTTTATAAGGAACATAACAAAAGAAAAGCACCATGAGAAGGTGAGAAGACATGAGAAGGGACCTCTCACAGAGCTGTTTTTGTTAAGTGGTAGCCAAATTAACAATTACTGGCAATTTAGCAATTATTGAGCCCAGAATTTAAAGTTCACTACTCTTTATTTAAAATTCCTATCTTAAATATAGCTTTTCTTAAAAATTAGAGAGATAAAAAGAAACAAAAACTTATAGCTCACTAAAGGGTAGTCTATGACATACAATCTTCTCAAATATGTGGTCAGTTATCATCAGAGAGTTTATTCTTAGAGTAGGCTGTCTATACTCAGTGGAACTAACATTGGATTAGTCACCATGACTACTCATAGTGTTGCTCTTTCAGGACAGATGGGATCATCACACTGGGATCCTAGTGTCAGCAGGTGACCATGCTGATTTATTTTTTTGTGTATGTATAATTCATGTTCCAAGTGAACTAACATTACCACTGTGCATAATCCTACACGGGTTTTTTTTGTTCCTAGCAGATATGATTCATGAAGAATTTCTTCCAACCTGCAGAAGTGTTGTAGGCACAGTAGGCACAGACCTGTAAGAAGTAGATGGTAGGATAAGTATGCTTATGCTTAAGTAGTGGATGTATAAATGCTGCTGTTGTTCAACTAAGATGATAAAGTCAAATTACTCCCCCCCACCCCAATTTTTTTAGCAGATACAACTTGACTGTATTGAAACTAGGTAAAATATGCAAATCAGCATGGAGCAACAAAGAATTTTTTTCAGTGTATATGCTTTCTCAAGTATCTTCTTAGAAATAATGTCTGCCTTTCAGCAAGTACAGAACGACATGAAACACAGAAATGAAGTAAAGTCTACTTTCTATCTGTCTTGGTTTTGAAAGACAGGTATTTGCCAGGGAAAGCTGGAGTTTCCTTCAGAATAGAGAATGTAAAAATTATAATTTTGCAATTAAGATCCTTCAGGCAAAGGTTTGGGAATAGGAATAACAGTTCTTTACTAAGAATATTAACAATACAAATATAGTAGTAAAAAAAATCCCAAAACAAACAAGCAAACAAACAACAATCCTAGAAACCCTGACAGAGTCAGACCTATAACCTGACACCCTGTTGGTCAGGGTGCTGGAAATAGTCCACAGTAAGTCCTAATGGAGTGGCAGATGTGGTTCTGTTGGAGCAGAGATCATCCTGAGAGAAAAGAGTCCAGTGATGGTGAGAAGGGTCTGTTCTTCCTCTGGGAATCCAGTGGAACCTGATCCCTCATGTTCCTAAGTCTCAGTTTTTATCCAAATAGGAATGGTTGGCTCTCCCTCCACTGGGTGGAGCATCTCACAATGGGATGATGGAATATTTTCAGTCATGTGATGAGCCTTAATGGTCCATTAGCAGAAAACATCCCCCTGGAGGGAGGATGGGTGGTGACAGCGATTACAAACACTGCCCCACCTGGTTTTAACAGCTGGCCTGTTATCAAAAGGCACCCACACCCCCCCCCCCCACCGCACCNACACTGCCCCACCTGGTTTTAACAGCTGGCCTGTTATCAAAAGGCACCCACCCCCCTCCCCCGAGAGTTACAAGAAATAAAGCAGAAATCTCCCCAACTGCTTTCAACAGATGAAATAGAATAAACACTTTTGGTTCCATAACCCAAGACACTACCTGACACAGATATTTTATTTTCAAAGACCTGACACATATTTTATTTTCAAAGACAGAAAACATTAAGAGCTGAAATTTCTGTCAGTAATTGTTACATGTACAGCTTGGCCAACTTGAATTCTCCTTAGCATGCAATTTCAGCTTGCCTTCACAGCCCAAACATTTTTTATATATGATTCAGCAATGATAATGTAAAACTTCCCTCTGGACGGTCTCACCATTGATAGCTGAAATGCTTCAGTGCCTTAATATTTTTATATTTTTCACTGATATTATTAGTAGTACCATTCTTGTTGTTGTTGTTGTTAGATTTTTTTTATTATTTTTTTTTTACTAAAAGTTTTTTTTTTTTTTTTTCATTTTGAAACATATATATCTGTTACTGGGAAAAAAAGGGTTTTTTTTTTGAATAACGATATATTTTTACACCTGTGGAATATCCCACATTTGATTAAAAAAAATCAGTGGATAATATTTAATAAAGGCTTACAGTTTTTGTTTTTGAAAATTTTTAAACTATATTATTCTCTCTTGACAGGCATGACAGAGATTTTCTTGAACAGAGATCATTAACCAAGCTTTGGATTTGGATTGGATTATTCAAATAAATAATATCTCAGATCTAACCTATTTTTTCATTAAGTAAACAATATTTTTGTCCTTTATTTAATTTCTACATTTTCTTCTGCATAGTGTTAAATATATTACATCTATATAAGTGTAAATAAGAAAAATCATATACGTTTTAAAACAATAAAATTTGCACAGTATCAAATTACAAAATTTAATGAGATTTTTTCCCATCTTTTTAGTTGTTTTTAAGAATGGTAGGTAGCAGAGAAATCTGATATTGCCTCTGACTACAGGGAAGTCCTCAAACTGTACAGCAGATTGTATTGAGCACAGCCTTTTTACCACAACATAAAATATGTTTAAGCTTATTCTGTTTAGTAAGTGCATAAGCAAACATATATTTATCACAGAGGAGATTTTAGCTGCAGGTAGAAGTGGCAAACTGTTTGGGCATGTTTCTTAAATTATATTTGGATCTGATTTTATTTCTATAATTAAATTACTATGCTGGAGTAGTTCCATGTGGTGTGTAGACATTTAATGTAAAAATAACTATACATCAGTTTCAGATGTTTCCTGAATAACTCCACCATTCTCATATGCATTTATTCTATCTTTTTACAGCACCAGAAATCAATCTACAGTCAGTATTGCAGAAAATTTCTACTAGAAGTGCTTGTCCTTTGAACTTCACCATGAAGAAACAAGACCTTGAAATTGTCCATAACACTCTTCTTTGTAGATTTTGGGGGCTTTATGTGCTGAAGGCTTGGGTTTTCCTTTGAATTTTGGGACTATATATTGTTTGATATCAGAGAGAGTTGTATGGATTTTAATTAAAGACACATTTTTTTTTTATTGTAGAGTAGCATGACATGATCTGAAAGCAGAAACATTAAAATATGTTTAAAATGAGACAAGTAAGTACAGTAGAGCTCAAAATTAATAATCTAATCAAGAACATTAGGTAAAAAAAGATTTTTTTTTTCCCTTTAGTTCAGGAAATATTGCTTTAAGTTTCAGCTGATAATTCTTAGAGAAGGGATTTGAAAGTCTAGAGGAAATTAATTTGGTATTTATGTAAAGACAGAAGGAGGTTTCTTAAGTATATAAAAAATGAAATTTAAGCTATCTGTTTAAACATGTATGAATACTTACAGACTAAGTTGTTACTGAGCAGAGAGACCATAACTGCGGAGCCTGGAGGACTCTGATCAGAGACAGGGACTTGAGGACCTGCAGAATGAAGAAAAAACTGTTTCGAGAAATGTCTAAGATGAATTTGAGGAAGCATGGAGAGGAGATCAAGGACATAACTGTGAAAAGGACTGATGATTGCATAGAAAAAAGATGCCATATCAGCTTTCTTGCCTTTTGCTACTGAGAAAGGAAAAGGGAATCGGAACATTGGGGAGAGTGTAGTACCCTACACTCTACTGGGGACTTGAAGGAAGATAGAAGAGAATGTGGTGGAATTCAGGAGCACAGGGCAAAATTGAGTGAAAATTAATAGAAACTGCAATATTGGACTACAGTCCAATGTTGGATAGGACTATAGTCCAGTATTGGGTGGGACACAGATTTGAAGGTATTTCAAGAGGAGCAGAGATGGAAATCAAAATGTGATCCATAAGCAGTCATGAGTAAATGCAGAATGTCTCAAGAAATGTAAATCAGGGAGATAAAAAGCATAAATTATTAAACATGATTTCAGCAATCATTCCCAATCATTCTACTTCAGACTTAAACATGACAGATACAATACTTTTGACAAATGAATGCACTTACGTTACAAAGTGGTATTACCCATGACAAAAAAGTTAGAGACAAGTAAAAGTAAATAAAACAAGTCTTCTTATTTTATGAATAAAGGCTAAATGTCATTTAAGGTTTAACATAAATATGTGGTGAAAATTGAAATTTTTAGACAGTTTGCTTCTATAAAATTGCATGCAGCTTTAAGGTTGATTAGCACTTAGCAAATAGGAAGAAAGAAACCCCAATAAAACCCAAGCAACATAGGCTAAAATGATATAATCTTAAAAAATTCTGTAAACATTTTTAATAGAGTAACATTTATGAAATCTGTTAAGAGATATAGTACTAGGCAAAATTCCAAGGACAGACTTTAATAATGGCAAGATGCTGCAGTGTGATAGGATTTTACTTTCATCAGTGTATTGTGTCTTTAATACATTTTAACAGTGTAATGTTAGTCAGTCTTACCAGCACTTTTAGTAACCAGTGTTTGAGATCATGTCAGAAAATACCCCAGAGGTTATAGGTACTAGATGTTGCTCAGCCCTGAAGGTTGTGTACTTGTTTTCTTTATCCCTGGTTCATTTTTAGATCACTACTGTTTTCCAGTAAGCTTATACCTGACAAAACTCTTTGCAAAGCAAAACATATCCAGTTTTCAAATAGCATGATAATGTCTTCTCAGAAGTCTGAATTTAAAGTGATGAATATAAAAGAAAAATGCTCATAATGGACAAATTACTCCAAATTTTATGAAAAAAAAAAAAGGAATACAAAGAAAGAGAGACTTGTTATAAAGTAATAAAGTACTGAAAGCTTATTCCAGTTCACTTACTGCAGCAACCCTTCAATCCAAAGCCCACATATTATGGCATACTTCACTTGTGTCTGAATGCGTCTGCCTTTGGGCACACCTCTTGGACTGTTCCACTGCTCATGTTAGGGATCTGTTCAGTAATTTCCTCATTTCTAAAGAGCTCACAAGTTTTATTTTTCCTCTGTGGAAAACAATTAACATGGTGTAGTGGGAGAGAACTGGCACGTGATCTATATTTTCCTGACACAAAAAAGCTAGGATGAAACTTGGAGGGATACAGAGACTGAAGACGTGCTCTCATATAGAAGGGGAACTTTTGCTCATCTTAACAAAACCATTGCATATGTGGCCTTGTTCTGTTGCTACTTTTGGCACCTTGACAAACAGTAATGATTGGTATGGTCCCTTGGCTTGTTTCCACATGCATGTGTCTGTCTAGCTATCCGTCTGTGTGGTGTGTGTGTATGTGAACATAAATAAATGAGTTTGTCTAAAAATGCAAAGGGGGATCTGCTAAAGGAAACATCCAGAAAATTCTCTCCTTCAAAAATCTGAGTTCTTATACCAATATCCCTCATCTACAAAGATATTCTAATTATTGAAAATAAAATCCGTAATAAATTAATGTCTGTCATAATTCCTCTTCTTCTCAAAAAAACAAACAAACAAAACAAAACAAAAAAAAACAAAAAAAAAAAAAAACCAAAAACAAAAGAAAAAAAAAAAAAAACCAAAAACAAAAGAAAAAAAAAAAAAAACCAAAAACAAAAGAAAAAAAAAAAAAAACACAACCAAAAAAAGAAAAAATCCACTCACCCAAAACTAAACATAAAAGTCCAAAACAAAAGGAAAAGAAACAAAACAAAACAAAACAAAACAAAACAAAACAAAGCAAAACAAAACAAAACAAAACAAAACAAAACAAAGCAAAACAAAACAAAACAAAACAAGGGAAGGTCTGTGAATGTTAAAAAAATAAAAAATATATCATTTCTTCAAGGGTAAAAACTTTGTCTTCACAACTGGATAGGAAGAAAAGGATTTTTTTTCATAAATATTCAGTTTAGAGTCCAATCCGCTTTATAGAAGTCCTGACTTCTGACTTACTGTGTGTTCTAATAAGTAAAAAACTAGTCATGATAGCTTCCTGAGGAGTGAGATATCCAGTTCACTGTCTTGAAGTTATATTTTAGTGGAATATGTGATTCCCAGTGGCCACATCACTTCACAACAGACCTGTCAAAATAGCTACTGTTGTCATTTTTTAGTATATGAATAGGATTAGATATTTTTTCCAAAATAGAAGCTTTTGTGACTAATTCTTTATGTGAAAATCTGTGACATTTTTGAATGAAAAGAACAAAATGTTTAACCTTTTTACTGCTGTGACCAACATTATGTATTCTCCTTCCATTTTACATTATACATACTTTTCTGTTGTCTTCCCTCACAAGTACCAGGAACAGATAAGGAATGCTGTCCTCATTTGCTATACTATCAATGAAATGTTTTGTCATACAGTGCCAAAGGCACTCTTTGATTGCTATCTGAACCAGATTTTATCAACATCTTCTGGGCATTTAGACCATGTCTACACTTATTTATTAATATACATCACAATGCTCCACAGGGCTTTGATCTATCATCATACTGCCAAGCAGTTGCTTGGAGCATGCCCTTATCAGTATCTCAGTAGTTTCCTTGCATTTCATTTCACCCCATTTTAGATTTGTACAATGCAAAAATACACCACTACAACTAGTTTTCTAGATGTGAAATTCTTTATCCAAGGCATGACTAGTTTTTACAAAGGGCAGGTTGAGTTTCTAGGGTTATGAATATTAGCTCCGGACATCACTCAGAAATCTGGGGAAATAAACTATCTTGATATTCAGTATTTTAAAACTCTGAATGTACAAGGAATCAAATACTTTAAGTGAAAGAAAAAAATTGACAGTGAGAAAGAAAATTAATAGAATAATGTGTGATAACCAATAAATAATTTCTGATTTAAAATAATGATCAGAGGATTAAGTTCCTGAGACACAACAAACTGGAATAGTTCCTAAATTTTTGCACTTTTCAGTAAAGATATTGCAGCTGCCAAATCACAGAGCTCTGTCAGCTGTCATACTGGGTAGCAAAGGTTCATGAAGTCTGCTGCTCATAAAGAGTGTTACTATGTTTGCTTTCAATCCAAAGAGCTGCATTCGGCTTTTAGTATTTCAGTATTTACCTTGAAAGAAGAAAGCAGAGTCCTCACAAGTATATATAGTGTTTGTTATGAGAAATATTTTAAAATAATCTTCATATTTTTGCACTCTGGATCTCAGGTTTTCTGCTGCTTAAGCATATCTGAATTTTCATATAAAATGTTTTCAATGTAACTCTGCTGTCTCTTACAAAAAAAAGATATTCAAAAAACTTTATTTTTTTTTTTACTGCTGGTTTACATCACAGTGCTATTCCCCCACTGGCTCTCCAGCATTCTTGAACTCTATAACTTGTCTTCTGTATCTCAGCCCCTAAGCTGACAGAGGGGAAGAGCAAGAATTCCCAGACCACAGTTTTTGTGCTTTACTCATTTATTGCACAACCAAAGTGCTTATTACTCTCCACAGACTGTAAAAGGAGTCTGCTTGATAAAATCAAATGTCAATGCCAATAAGTTGGTCATCTAAAATAAGATTACATAAATTGAATCCAGATGACAATTTGATATCTTTGTGTTTGTTTGTTTTTCCATTTAAGTAAAACATTAAATTCTTTCTAAACAAAAGAAAAATATTCTGAGACTATCAAACACATATATAGAAAATACAGCAGGGAAGAAAATGCACTCTATTAGAAGTCTCATTATCCTGAGATCTGAGATACATACTACCAGCTTATTACAATTTTTATTATCTTCTACCCTGTCTTTCCTTTCCATTCAGACATAAGTTTTTCCATGTCTCAGTGTGTGTGGTGCAGAGTGGAAATTTATGGATCTCTATCTACTCCAGAAATAAAAAGACATTACAAAAGCCTCAAAATGATGAAAATAGTGAAGAGCTCTTTCACTTTTCTGGTAGTAACTATAATACTTTTGATTTACAATACTGATTTTAGAAAAGACAATGAAAACGAGAGCATCATGACATCATTATGAATTGCAAATAATTATAAATTTAAGGAAAAGTAGACAGAATTTGAGGGATATTGTAAATGGAAACAGCTCTCCCTCTTTCTTCTCTCTCTTAAACTTCCTTTTGTATTAATTCCCATGTCCCTTATAATGCAAGAACCTGGTAGGTGTCTCACAAAGCCTTGTGCACTGAGCTGGAAACCCTGGGGTTTTCTCTTTCATCCTTGCACCCAGACAAGTTCCTCACTCACATACATTTTGGAGCTCTTCTCAGTTGTATTTGAATGTCTATGAAGTAAAACTGCTGGCCTGAAAACGGAACATTAAATCAAGGGAGATTATGTCTCATCTTCAGTTCCTTGCCTTCTCCATCACAGAGAGGTAATATCTTGAAAATAGCACTAACAGGATGTATCTAAGCAGGGCCAAGGCAGGACACTTTTCAAGAGAATGTGTCTCTGTTATTCAAGTAATTCAAATACGTATGTCTAACCTAGGGAGAAGTAATAATTCATTTGCATAATAGTGAAGGCCTTGTTCAGAATAAAAATTAAATACTTCACAATAAAGGCCAGAAAGAAACCACCTATTTTTCACAAGTTCTTGCTGACATTATTTGCTTTAGAGAAGTAAATTAACTCCCATAAGACCAGAGTTTTATCATAATTCATGCAAATATTATTGAATTTACTCTGAATATTTGCATATTTATTAAAAAAATCTTTAAAACCCCTGTAGTATTTGGTTGTCCATTTGAGAGCATCTAAGGTAGTGCTAAACAGTTTCCAAACTTGAAGTTTTAACTTGAAATACTATTGGATTGCATATTTGAGATTTTTTCCTGAGTCATCTTCTATTTTGGGGACTCTTTTGAAATCAGTGAATTCTTTGCATCCTTGAAAACTGATCTGTGACTGAGGAATAACATGGGAATCTTTCAGAAAAGGTGTGGGTTTTTTTGTTTGGTTGGTTGGTTTTTTTTTTTTTTTTTTTTTTTTTTTGGTTTTTTTTTTTTTTTTTTTGTACAGTTACCTGTAAATCCATTTATTCTGTAAATACAGAGAGATTAGATTCTCCTCCTCTAACGTCTAGAAATTTAGCCTGCTTTTCCCCCTTATACTCACTATTGGTCCTACATAATGTTATTTGTCAGGGTCAACCTCTTAACTTTGTAAAAATCAGTAGCACTTTTTCTTCCCTTGCACTTTGCTTTTATTCCTATAGTCCAAAACAGTTAAGTAGAAGTACAATAAATCTTTAAGCTATTATTATCAGAACAAAATGCACATCACTTACATCAGCTGATTAGAAAAATAGATGCATATGCTATTTCATTTCTTGTTCACTAGAATTACTTTCTTTTCCCCTTCTTAACAAAAATTCTCTTCTTTTGATCTTATTCAGAAAGGCAGTAATTCTTTTTTAGGACACTTGAAACCCTCAATAGATGCTGATTTTTCCACAACATCTGCCATGTTCCTATTTTTCCATGCTGAACAGACATTTTTTAAAAGTAAATGCAGAGCAAAACAGATTCTGCTAAACCTTAATTAGCATTTTTATAAAATACTTCACCCATAGAATTTAATAGGAGAACTCTTTATGGCGTGACTGGTTTAGCCCAACAGTAGATGTTGTATTGACATCTTACTTTTCTACTGAATAGAGATTGCTAGCCTTGATTTAACCTTTCTTGTGCTTTAGAGCTAAATTTTAAACTGCTGTGCTCTTCTAATTGTATCAGCACTCATTTAACTTCTTATAATATGAAGACAGTGAAAACCTTATACTGTCCTGCTCTTCTTACAACAAATACTCAACAGTGAATACATAGTGCAGTATATCATGAGGGCTTTGTAATCAGGGGCAAGATTCCCTTTGACACACTGGTAAATTGAAACACATAACTAATGCTCATACCAAAAAAACTTTGTCATAAAAATATTCCATATATATTATTTAGGCAGAAAGCTGTGTTTACGGTAAAACCTCCTTTTCCTTCAAAAAGTGACAACTTTCTAAGAATAATTTCTGTGCTAACAATAAAAAACCCCTAACTCTTCACAAATAGGACATTCAGATTTTTTTTTTCCCAGCTGAAGCTGCCATAATAATTTGAAATACATTTCTTTACATTCATTTTTTTCTCACTGTCACATATTCCCACACAGTGTGATGGCCAAACTGCAAATATGATGATATGAGAAAGAAAAAATGCACCACCATGAAAAAGAGCTCCCAGGTTCACCACTGGTCAGACAGTATAATTGAAGAGGACTGTTTTCTGATGGGAAATATGATGTAGAAAAGAGCTCAAGAGTGTCTAAATGAGCTGCCACTAAAGTATCTCTGAAAATGCAGTAGTATTTTATCAATATTGTTGTTGAAAGTCAGAAAAGATTCTGTCACTTTCAGTATTTCAGTCTTGTTTTCAGATAATCTCCACTTAATTCTGAAAGAGAGAAGGTTTATTTCTACTATTATGGTGATGTTAGCCATTTTAACTGTCACAATTTAAAATAAAGCAAAAAAGGAGAATAGAAACATATATTCAGTTGATGAATTCTCATCACATTGAATTGTTTCTGACAATGAATGAATATTAAGCATATTCTAGCTGTTCTATTATTTTTTAAAAAAGTTATTTAGCATGTTTCATATGCTAGAAAACAACTTTTATAATGACAATGTAAATTTATATTTAGTTCAGCTTTCACAATTTTTCTTTCATTGATATTTACTTCTATAAATGTGACTTAAACATGTGTTTTTTTTCATTTTTTTTTCCATGGCAGCCTTTCTATAATGGTATTATTTTATTAAAAGGGGTGTCAGTGGAGGAACCTAGCTTTGAAAATTTTGAGAGGTAGCATTTTCAATGTTTTATCACCTCTGCATGTCTAAATACAATCTCTGGAATTTAATTCTCTTTCTGTGCCACAAAATAATTGCATTTGTTTTCTTCCATCAGTTGTATTCAACCAAATATTACCTTTAATCTCTATATTATTACTATTACCTCCAGTTAATTTATTTTTCCTTCTAGAAGTTGTCTCATTTGCCATCTCATCTGCTACATAGACAATTAAGTATCCAGCTTTTAAGTACTCACAGATCTTTATCTGTTGCTAAGTTCCTACAGATGACCTCAACTTTATTAAGATTATTGACATTTTCAAGATAGCTAAGGGATGTGCTTCTGTCAGCGTGTCCATAGCATCCAATACAAATCAATATTATGGTTGTGGATTGTCTGACTAAGAGACTGGTTTTTTTTTTTTTTTAAATTTCATTGTTGTTGGGTTTTTGTGGTTATTTGTTTTGGTTTGGGTTTGGAGGTTTTGTTTAGTTAGTTTTTGATTTGTTTGTTAGTTTTGGTAATTGGCTTAATGGGGGGTTTTATTTTGGTTTTCGCACAAAAACTTTTAGCTGAGCACAAGTGGAAGCTCTGGAATAAGACTCTTCCTGTCTCCCTGGAATTAGAGTTTTGCAAAGTCCCTGGGTTCCCTGTGTTGCCAAATGCCTTATACAGCTGAATGTTGTTCTGAAATGTCTCTTAATTGAGCTTGATCTTTGCAGATCAGTGCACTTCACAGGCATATTTCTATAGTGGTAGAATACTGAAAAAAAGTACTGACTCCTTGTTGTGTTCAGCAGAGCTTGTGTTAGGCCAGACTGCCCAAGGCCTTCTGACAGAAACTAGAATATGTCAAACACAGTAAGGAAAGATTTTGTTTGTTTTGTTTTATCTTTTAATTAGCTCAGTACTTGAAAATATAGCTCAGAGGTCAGATAAGCATATGGAGGGCTCATCTCAAACCTTGCCTAGTTAAAACTTCTTCCAAGTTTGTTTTATCTGAACAATTTTATTGTTTAATTATGTATTTGTTAACTGGGACCAAAATATCTTTCAACAGATACCCTCTGGGGGAAGATGAGAGAAGGCTTAGAATGAAATACCTCATCTGCCTAGCTTCCAGAATTATAGATTCTTCATAAAAACACTTCCATCTGTTATCATATGTTACCCAAGAAAACACTTCATGAACAGGATGGTTTGTAACTTACCTCATTGCAGAAGAACTGGAGAAAGTGAAAAGCTGAGCATTCAAGTATCTCTTACCTGTCTTGTAGCTGGGAATACAACTGCTCTGTTTGTGCCTAGACCTGCCTAGAATGGCCAAGCAGAAAGCTGTAAGCACTTTGAAGCTGCTGGTTTGATTTCTCTTTGATTCTAGTCATACTTGTAAAAGTCTGCAGGCATTTTTCACCCCCATTATTCAAGTTTCATGTTGTTTAACTGTCTTGTTGTATTTAGGTAAAAAATCTGGATCAAAGTAAAAACAGAGTGTAACTGCTTTTTAGGTAAAAACAAATGAACAAACAAACAAACAAACAAACAAACCACTAAGTTAATATAGTTATAATTTATTTATTAACAGCATTAGACATTCTTTCCTCCCTTCATCAGTTTCTTCACTTCATCTTTTGATCCATCTTGGTGTCTCTCTCCAAGATCAATACATCTTACTTTCCTTATGTATTTTTCTCGTCCCAAGTGTAATTGTTATATTTGTATATGAATTCCTCTCATACATAGAACTCATAATCATAGCTTGGTTTTCTTCACTCAAGTTTTGATTTTGGAAAGCAGATATAGACCTGATTTGGAACATTTTAGAAGCTAGTAGCAATCATTCATTGTTAAGCTAAGAGAAAAATGTAGTTACTCTGAATTTCCATGAGCTCATTCATCGAAAAGAGGTGATGCTGATCAAATTCTTACCTTGCATTATAAATTCCAGAGGCTTTGTGTCTTAGCTGTCTTTTCAGTTCTTCTTGCAGTTTTTTATGATATGCAGTGCAAGATTCTTAATATTATTTGTCACCAGTGTAGTTGTCATAATGCAGGGAGATGGCAGAAGAGATTTTGAACTTTTAGAGTCCAGATGCATTACTGATAGAGAGAACAGGGTTGGTTCTGTGTGCACAGCTACTTCTTTAGTCAGTAATTCCTGGGGTGATATAAGACCTCACCAGCCAGTCATCTGAAAATATAAATTAATAGACAGTCTTGAGAAAATGGAATACTTGGAAGAGGTAGCTGACTGAATCTTCCTATTGAATATTTCTCTCATTTTGCAGCAGTCATAATTTGGGCAGCTCTAGAATTCCACATATACATGTCCTGGTGTGCCCAGCTCAATTTCTACACCCAAATGTCTTGACTGAACAAATTGATTGAGGGATTGAGAGAATATATTGAGAGCAGTTCTGAGAAGAAGGACTTGAGGTAGATGAGAAGCTCAACATGACCCAGCAATCCAACCAATCCTGGGCTGCATTAAAAAAGCTTGACTGGAAAGACAAGAGAGATGATTCACCCCCTTTACTCAGCTCTCAAGAGATCCCACAATGGAGAACTGCATCAAGCTCTGGGCATAAGAAGGACAAGGATCTCTTGAAGTGAGTCCAGATGAGGAGCAAGAAGATGATGTTTAATCTCAGATCCAGCACCTCTCTTATGGAGACAGGTTGCCTCCTATGGAGACCTTCTAGTACCTAAAGGAGACCTACAGGAAAGTGTGACGACTTTTTACAATGGCTTGTAGCAACAGGACTAGGGGTAATGACTTTAAACTGAAAGAGGGTAGATTTAGGCTAGCTATTAGAAAGAAATTATTTACTGTGAGGGTGGTGAGGCTGCAGGACAGGTTGCCCGGACAAAATGTGGCTGCCTCATCCGTGGTAGTTCAGGTCATCTTAGATGGGATTTTGAGAAACCTGCTCTAGTGAAAGATGTTCCTGGCAGAGGGCTTGGAACTAGGTGATCTCTAAGGTTCCTTTCAACTCAAACTGTTCTACAATTCTTTGATAAACATCCTCAGTGGAGTGTCCCAAATAGCCATCATTTTATATTCCATTTTATCAATAAATAAGAACGGGAAGGGGAAGGGGAAGGGGAAGGGGAGATGAATATTGTGGTGGTTGGTGAGCCTGCCTCTAGGATTTGTTGACCCTGGAGGGGTCAGAGTAAGTAAAGAGATCCGCTTTTATTTTATAGCGAGAAAGGCTTCTCTCCATGGATCCTTACAGCATCATGTCAATATCTCCTAAGTGCTGTTACTTCATTGGTTTATTAAGTTGATGTAAGCTTATGTCACTTCTGTTCAGCCCCTATTTTCCATATACGTTCATTCCCCAGAATGTCCTCCCTTCCTTGTGCTCTCATTGGTTTTTGTATCTCCACCTGNCTGGAAAGACAAGAGAGATGATTCACCCCCTTTACTCAGCTCTCAAGAGATCCCACAATGGAGAACTGCATCAAGCTCTGGGCATAAGAAGGACAAGGATCTCTTGAAGTGAGTCCAGATGAGGAGCAAGAAGATGATGTTTAATCTCAGATCCAGCACCTCTCTTATGGAGACAGGTTGCCTCCTATGGAGACCTTCTAGTACCTAAAGGAGACCTACAGGAAAGTGTGACGACTTTTTACAATGGCTTGTAGCAACAGGACTAGGGGTAATGACTTTAAACTGAAAGAGGGTAGATTTAGGCTAGCTATTAGAAAGAAATTATTTACTGTGAGGGTGGTGAGGCTGCAGGACAGGTTGCCCGGACAAAATGTGGCTGCCTCATCCGTGGTAGTTCAGGTCATCTTANTACCCTGGCATCCTCTATTGGTTGTTACCCTTTACCCCACCCCTCTGCCCTTGGACCATTGGTTCCGATGCTCTGTTCCACCCCCACTTCCCCTGCACTTAAATCTATACCCTCCATTGTTCTTGGTCTTCTGTCCCTGCTCCCCTTTGGTGTGACACCAATAAACTCCACCAGAACCCCACGCAGGAGACCCTTCCTGCCTGTCATTAGCTGGCTTCTACCCATTGTGTGGGGCTTGTGGACAGTGTGCTTGCTTGTGTGCCTGCCCCTGCGGCTTCCTGTAAGGAGACGCTTTTGGGGAAGGTTACAGCATTTACCATCCACCTGGGCTGCCACAACATAGTATTATAAATTTACTTTGATTTTCCTCATCTCTTACACAGAATAACTACAAATGAAAAAAAGCCTTTTCCTCTTGCATAACTAATGTCACTGAACTTTGTCACAAGAAATTTTGGGTTCTGGATTTGCGGGGATAGGGGTGAAATTCAATTAAAAACTTAGGTAAAATCTTTCAAAGGCAACACATTTGAATAAAACTAGGGAAATTCCATCCTAAAAGTTGGNAATAAAGTGAGGTAAGTCGACCCTAAAATGTGGGTTTTTTTTTTTTTTTTTTTTTTTTTTTTTTTTTTTTTTTTTTTTTTTTTGTAGTCATCAGTCTTATTTTACAGCTGTTCGTTTTTGCAGATCTTCTCTCATATCACCCTGGTATTGTCACATTTCATTGTGGAATTTTTCCAAAGGGATTATTTAATAATGTGTATGGTCATACTGTGTATATGATTTTGCTGGTCTGTGTGACTCTATTACTCACAAACTACCAAGGATGCACTCTTCCCACAAAGTATGAATGAGTTTGCTGTCTCCTGCTTTTCACAGTAAACATAATGAAGTTTTAAGCTACCTCCCTGGGAACAGTCATACTACTTGGTTTTCGGTATCAGAAAAATTGTAGTGATACTTCATTGGTCCCACAAGGAAGTCTTAAGGAAAATTTCAAAACCAGCCAAGACACAGTATCATGGTAGAGAGAATATTTAACACAGGGCTTGTTGCTGTTTTCACCTCTTTGTCCAGTTTATCAATAGATGGCAGCAAATAGCCCTTTTACCTCTGATCTCCAGCCCAGAGGGTTGGACACATGTATTTATTTACACACATGTTCTTTTCTATTTCTTCTTTTCTTTCTGAGATAGTCATGTACAAGACTATGTTGCAATAGTTATACAATGTGCACATCTTCAGTATGTAACCTCTGAACCAGATTCTCACTGGGGAGAATTCACAAGGTTTTACTGAGAATTGTAAACAGTTCCTGCCAAATCCAAGTTAGCAAGGAAGTGTGTATGCATCCTGTAGAAATTCACTGCAATAATTCAGTGACAGAATGAAATACCCCATATTTAAGTTCCCATTTACTGACAGGCTGCAAGACTCAGTCCCTAAAATCAAGGTTCCAATCTACACTTTTGATATTTTTTTTTTCATATGTTCCTCAGTTTCAAGTTTTGGATCAGTTTTTTGTCTACTTTGACATTTGCTGTATTCCCTGTGCAACTCATCCTAGAAAAGCCCCTTGAGCCCACTCAGTCTGGATAGAAAGGATGTGTACTTATTTCTGAGGGGAAAATGCTTTCTAAAGGTAGAGAATATCTTGGCAGATTTCACTCTGTGTGCTCAGAAATATTTTTTCACTTCCTATGACTGTGTCCTGAGAAGCTTTTGCTTTCAGGTTTTGGAAATAAAGGGAAAGAATTAATATGAATCATGGGGTTCCTTAAAAGAAGCATGACCAGCAGGTTCAAGGAGGAGATTGTACTCCCCCACTCTGCCATCATAAGACCCCCACCTGGGGTGCTGCATCCTGCTCTGGGGTCTCCAGGAAAAAAAGAGACATGGACCAGTAGGAGCAAGTCCAGAGGAGGGCCAAATAAATAATCAGAAGGCTGGAGCACCTTTCCTATGACAGCAGGCTGAGAGAGTCTTGCAATTAAACCTGGAGAAGAGAAAGCAGCCTTCCAGCACCTGAAAGGAGTTTAAAAAAACAGAGGGAAAGTGATTTTTACATGGGTAGATTGTGATAAGACAAGGGGTAATGTTTTTAAAGTAAATAAGGAGAGATTTAGACTAGATATTACTAAGAAATTCTTTACTGTAAGGGTGATGAGGTACTGGAACAGGTTGCCCAGAGATGTTGTGGATGCTCCGTTGCTGGAAGTGTTTAAGGCCAGACTGGATGAGGCTCTGAGAAATCTGCTCCAATGGAAGAAGTACTTGCTCAGGCAGCTGGGGAGAACTAGATGATCTTTCACTTCCTTCCAACCCAAGCTGCTATCCTGCAATTCAGTGATTCTATCAGCTTTGCTGAGAATCATCTTTGAAGTCAGTTTCCTAATACCTGAGCTAGCAACACTTTCTTTAACTCACACTGCAGTAAGTGTACTCTTTCTCACAGTGTGTTGCCATGATGATGCTCTTGGGATATAAAAAGAATATAGCAAAAAAAAAGAGTAATAGATAGCTAAAAATATTTTGATGCAGTGATTAAAAAGCTTCAAATAAAAGGGGAAAAAAACCCCACCTTAAAATGTCAGCTTTTGTAACACCTCTGTATAGCAAAAGGAGTGAATTTAACTGAGAACCATGGGCCAGTCATGTCTCTAATAAAAAAGAGCATGAGTGTTCATGTGAGATCCCATGTAGTCTAAAGACTTAATTTACTATCTTAATACATCTAAATAAATTGCAAATTGTATGAATCATACTCTTTTTTTTTCACAGACAGATAATTTTTAATTTTTAAAATAAAAGTATGTGGGAGATGTTTATTGTTAGGAATCTCAATACATCTTGGATGATTTTTCAAAAAAAAAAAGAATTATGAATTGATTTTTAAAATGGTAGATATTATTAGAAAGGAAGGGAGGAAAAAAAAAAACAACCAAAAAAACAGTGCACCCTTTAAAAATATCCTGAAAATGATAGATGTTGAATGTGCATTTAAGCAATTACCAATGTGAAATGAATTTAACACAGGTTGTGTAATTTATTGTCTGGCAGTGCTTAGTTACTTAGTTAAGCCAATAAAATTATTGAGACTTGGAAATGAAGATGAGAATTTGTCTTCATTTACTCAAGATGTCCTTCACTTGAAACTCAAGTTTTATTTATACATATTGAATTTTTTATAAATTATTTTCCTACACTAGTTATAATTTTCTCTTTTGAGATTTAACGTGTCATATGTGAAATGAATTCTAAAAGGTCACATTTTACTGCTACATCTTGAGCCAATGTTGTGAAGGAATTGAAAAATGCTGTATTCAATGTTCAGGCCAATGCAGTTTTTGTCCTTGCTACATTACCTGTGACAGAACAAGGATGTTGCCAGCAAAACAAACACACTTGCATGAAATCAGTGAGGCTGAATTGCCAGTGACCAGTCTATCACTTCCTAATTAGTTTTATCTCCTGTTTTCTTAAATTGTCATGTTTTAATTATTTTTAGAGAAAATATTATGTGAAAACCTATCACTGTGATACTATTAGGCAAATAAATGTATTTCATTGTTGTTGTAATGTATTGAGCATGACTGCCTTCCAGGTGCACACTAAAGCTACTCCATCACATTTCCTCCTCAATTGGACAGGGGAGAGAAAATGAAATTGAAGGTTCATGGGTTGAGATAAGGACAGGGAAATCAGTCACCAGTTATTGTCTTGTGCTAAATGCACACAGATTAAGGGAAAATTAATTTGTGTCAAATTGGACTAGGATGATGAGAAGTGAAACCAGATCTTAAACCACCTTTTCCCTAGTCCCTCCCTTCTTCCTGGGCTGAACTTCAGTCTCAATTTTCTCTAACTCCCCCACTCAAGCAGCACTAGGGGACAGGGAATGGAGGGGGCTGGGGTCGGTTTCTTGGTTCCTCACATGCTCTTTCTTTCACTTCTTTCTCCCGAGGAGGAATCTTCCCACTCTCTCTCTGCTCCTGCATGGGGTTTCCACCATTAGATACAGTTACTAGATACAGTTCCCCATGAGCTTTACCAATGTGAATCCTTCCCCTGGGCAGCAAGCCTTCTTCAACTGCTCTAGCATGGCTACTCTTCAAATGGTGCAGTTTTTTGAGTGTTTACTTTCTTGCAAGCTGCTTGAGGCTTCTGGAAGTACTTGTGAGTTGATGGCCTCTGTGTGAAGGTCCTCCTTGTTAAAGGAATTCGAGGATTGTGAGCTGTGGGTTTGCAAGAATTGTTTTATAAGCTTTAGTTATGAATATAGTATAGTTTTTTTTATATTGTAAGTTTAGTGTAGCTTAAACACCTTGAAAGGGCCTCTTGCCCTAGAATGTATTCTTATCATAGTTTGATAAGGGTTTCTAAGACAACCTGAGTCTCTGCTTGGAGATTCCTTCCTATTGGTTATTTTCCCTGTCCCATTTCTGTTTTATGTATAATTATTCTCTCTGTCCATCACGGAATTTTTATCTTCAAGGTCCAAGGGCTTTGACCACTGGTTGGCGAAACCCCTGGAGACCACTCCTAAACTTATTTTCGATTTGCTAGTGTTTAGGTAATTTAGCTGGCATGTATTGTTTAGATTGTTTTATTGGTTTATATGTTTTGTATCCACCCCTTGAACTGTCCTGAACAAAAATGCCCTGCAGCCCAAGGTTCGGGGTCTCTCTGAGGCACCTACCTGAGGCTGGGGGATCCCCTGACCCCTCCAAATAAAACCTCTGTTTCCTGAAAATCTTGGAGAGTCCCCTCTTTTTACCACAGTCATGACAGTGTGAGCCGAACTGCCTGTGAGCCAAGACCCCACCAACAAGTATCGTAGTAGCGTATCTAAGCTACCAGGAGCCCAAGCTGGGCCAGAACCAGATACACAATGCTACAGTGAGCTTCAAGACCCTGGAACATTCTCCTTCCTGATCTGCTAGAGTCTGGCTGTAACCTCGTTACACAAGGGCCAGCCAGTGGCAAGATTGAACATTTATTCCTGGGTTTACACACACGCATAGAAACAACACAAATACATGAACAATGCCTTTACAAGTATCACATACGAAATCAGCACTAACTCAAACACAAACTACACAAATGGCCTGAATGTGTTCTTACTTCCTCTTTTAGTATAAAAGATAACAGAAAAGACAACTAACAAGGGAACAAAGCAGGGAACCCTAGGAAATAGATGGTGCGAGGAAAAAAAAAGGAACAAAGGAAGAAGTATAGCTGAACAGAGCAGAGGCAGAAGCAGAATTTAAAGGGGAAACATCACACCGGGAGAAGTCTGAGAAGGCAGGTTATAGTAAAAGCAGAAAATTTCCTTAAACAAGCATCATATTGTATCCTCAGCTTGATGACCTATTTTAGTATTGAGACTCTCCATACAAATGACCATCCAAATGACACCTTTAAATTTGGGGATTGCATGGTCATACCAGCAAGAATGACTCTAAATTGTGAGATTTGGTTTTCAGAAATGCATCCCTCTGCACACCTATTTATTTACCCTTTCTGAAATCATTTCCCCTCCATAAATATTTTTTCTATTTACAAGAGGAAAAGTACACCCTTACTTTTTGTTTTACCATGTGTCAGGATTATATCTTCATCAGAAATCACTGTGTGGGAAACTAATAAAAAAAAAAAAATTGTGCAGCATGATGCTAGTTGTAGGTGGCCCACTTCCAAGAGCACCATAAGCTTTAGCAGATGTTGGCCAGACTGTGCTAAATATGTGTCGGCATCTTTAGGAATCTCAGAACTCTTCAGTCAATGATCCTACACTGCTGCTTTCAGATGGCTTTTTTTTTTTCTTTTTTTCTTTTTTTTAAAAACAGATTAACATTCAGAATCATGTGAATAGCAGTGAGAATATGCAAATAAGCAGGAACCCAAAGTCATTGTGAGCGATGGTACAAAGTGTCAGAAAGCAGATAAGACCAGCTGCTCCCTAATGGATGGGAAGTCAAGTGAAATAATATGCCAGCAGGGCAGGAATCTTGACATCCAGAGTAGTCCTAAAGTACCCAGCCAGGGGGAGCAAAGCAGGAGCAGGTTCAGAGACAGAAAAAACCAGATCTTTACAATATCACCTTGGGCTCTTATCTTCTCTGTACTGTAAATCTCAGGTTTTGACATTCTTATATTCTAAACCCAGAGGTGCTAAATATCCTTGTTTACGTTACTAGCACAACTCCTTGTCTCTGTCATGTTATCTGTTACCTGTGCACCACTGCAGAGCATGAGACTGTGTTATAAGGGACATCATACCTATCTGCTAATAAAATAGTTTGAAAAGCACTTGCAGTAGAATATTTCAGAATTCTTAATGAAGCTAACAGAAAAAAAAAATCTGCAAATAAGCAGAAAATACATCAACTTTCAAAAAAACCTTAGATTTCCCCAATCTCCCAAAAAACACAAACAAAATGACAAAACCCAACACCAAACCCAAATTTCAATTAACTTTATATTTATTTTTTAAGACTATACTGAATGAAAAATCTGTGTTACAATCCTCATGTGGAGACTTCTATAAGGACATACACTGCTAGAGTGCTACTACATGAATGAAGAGGCAAACTCTTCAACTAGTGATTTTCAAAGATATTGAAAGTTTTGTTTTCTTGATCTATCACTCAAAATAGCAATTCAAAATCAATTGCAATAAATAACTTGTCCCTAATCTGTACCTTTTTTTTTTTTTTTTCTGTCTCCTGATAGGAACCTTTTTCTTTAACTATTAATACATATTGACTGTAGCAGTGTTTAAGTATTTGAAAATATTTTACTGTTATAAGAAGTGTTATTTAGGAAAATACTTTTAGTTGTGAGGAATTATGACTCATTGGGTAATACATCAGAAGAGACACTAGAAAGACTTTAACATCTAAATAGCAAGAAATATTGGGGAAAAAACTTATCTTTTTAATCCTCTAAAAACCCCTATAATTCATTGTCTCCTGTGTATAATTTGTAGCACTGGATCCTAGATTGTCTATGCAAAATGCAAAATAAAACCCCACTCAAAACTGCTCATCAAATATTTTAATTGTTTATTAAGTATTAGCTAACCATAAGATCAAGTAACAATTAAAATTATAGCTTGGATCAAATGTGCAAAACTAAGAAATTACTTCTTGGAATTTTTTTTGCCAGTCAACTCAGTTCTGTACTGTTTTTTTAATGAAAGTCTCTGTTACTTTGTTATCTTATCTTTGATTTCTAGAAGGGACCTGTCTAAATCTTAGACAGTCATAAGGCTGCTTTTACTTGGGGGAGAGAAATAAATACCTCCAGCAGAAGATCCTTCTTGCTGTAATCCAACACAGGTAAACACCTTAGAGGCACCTATTTCTCTTCTGACTGCAAAAGGAGACTATGTGGATGACTTAGAATCAGACACATAATTTTACAATTTCCGAACCTAAGGAGACAGACCAAAAAAGCATTCTTTTAGAAAGATAAAAAACACACAGTTGTACATGTGTGTAATTTTTTTTTGCTTGTAACTGGAACTGTTTTTAAGAGGAAATTAAAGTGCTGGTTCTAAGTGGATGAGGACACGTTTATGGTGGAACAGCCTTTCAGTAAATTTAACAGAGAGCTTTTTAAGGATATGTATCTTTTTAGGAGAGGTAAAGAAACATATCATTACTATTCATTTTAATAGCAGGCTAAAACCATTGCTTGAGAGATTATTCCAGGTCCATTTCCTACAATTTCAGTGAGCTGCTCTGGCATTTTAAGCTATATTTCCAATTACATCAAGAATAGCCTAAGTCTAGAACTACTGAGCAGTAGGCAGCTCAGTCATGTACAAAAGCTTTCCTCATTCCCACATTACTTATTCTCTCATTTTTCACCAACAGACCTACAGTATGCTGCTACACAGAAAATGATTATGGGCTGGTTTCCCCAGTAAAACTTCTTTAGGGAAAGGTATTCTTTCATCTCTGTGATTAGCAACCTCATGCAAATTGCAAGTGACCTGATTAAAATTTTTGCATCTCTGTGAAGAGTTTCCAAGCTTCCAACTTCATATGGAATATGTTGAAATTTTCTAAGGCAATAATGATTAGTACTTGTTAAAAATTTTACTTAAGCTCCTGCATTGAGAGATATCTTTTAAGGTGAGGTTTGCTCACCTTAGTTAACATACTTATATTTATATTCCTAGTTAAAGCACAGAACAGGAGCAATGGAAACAAAACATCACTTTTTTTTATGTATGGTGGTGTTTCTGCCTATTTGTGGTAAATGACAGTAATAAAGCTCAATAAACTATAAGCTTTGATCACAAACAATATGATGTTTTCACAGCAAATGATTTGAGTATGACTTTTTAAACATTAATAGAAACCTTGGACAAGGAATTTGGTACTTAATGCTGCTAAGCATTGGGAAAAATGCCAAACTTGCCTTTTACCTTTTTCTCTTTTTTTGTATCAGTTTCACAAAACAGAAATTGACTTATTTTACCTGCAAAAAAGATTGAAGGTCAAAATTAAGCAGTTTTCAGGGGGAGTTTTAATTAGATATGGTTAAAGCCCCACAGAGCTTCTCTGTCTTCTGTCTTTAATTCCCACTCTGTGAAAACCTTCTGAACTTCCCCTGCTGCGTTATTCAGATGTAATCATCATCCTTCAATGAAACTCTAATTTAAAGAGAATTCATTATAGTAGATGACTTATTTAAATAGGTGGAAAATTAATGCCTCTGAGCAGAGAATTGCATTTTCTAAAATGCAAGTATGGTCTTATATGTGAGCAGTGTCAACACTTATCACTACTGAACACAATTTATATCTCTATATAGGTATATCTCTATATAAAGATACATATATGCCCATAAAAAT
The DNA here is from genome assembly GCA_013400275.1 of Rhadina sibilatrix. Taxonomy (NCBI): domain Eukaryota; kingdom Metazoa; phylum Chordata; class Aves; order Passeriformes; family Phylloscopidae; genus Rhadina; species Rhadina sibilatrix. The sequence continues at coordinate 13,906 of VWYO01005634.1, read as the reverse complement.
AAAACTTATGATGAAGTCTCTCAAAGTGTTTTGCAAACATATTAGAAGTTTCCCTTGAATATTCCAATATAAATGAATATTACTTTATTTTATTACCTTTTATTTTCCAGATGAGTATTATATAGAATAAACCCGAGGACATCTAAATTGCCTGTACCCATGTAGTGAGTCTAAAACAGATATTAAACAAAAGAAACTGGGTTTCTTAACTCATACTCTCTTTCTGTAATTAGCAGTATACTACAAAGCTGATTTTCAATTACTTTATACCTGATGTAGTCATGCCTCATGCACTGTAGCTGCAAAGCTTTGATATAATTTTTGAATTGATGGCACTCTAAAATGTATCTTCACTCATCCAGATCACTATAACACTGACTAAAGATATTGAATACCTTGGATAAAAATACTAAAGCATAATTTCCAAACTTAGTGAAATACATTACATTTAAAGCTACAGGACATTAAAATTTGGATCATCCTAGTTGTAACTGGGATAACAGTATTGCAATATATTGAATGAGGCAATGTCTGTAGGAAAATACACACTCCTTCATTAGAACAGATGTCTATTCAGAACAACTGAGATGGTTTCAGACATGCAAATCACTTTTTAGGTTTGAAATAGAGGAGCAGCATACTTGTAATGATGTGCAAGCTGAGAACAATTTGTTATGAGTTTAACTTAAAAATATGGTAATCACTGAGATAGTTTGATGGAAGAGTTCATTCACAGCCATGCAAGGAAAAAAGTGTTCCAATTGAAATGATGAGGATATCATTATTTCTCATTAAAGATTATCCAAATAATAGTAGATGTTTGCACCAGTGGTATGCACAGTTTACTCTAAAATACAAACCCACTGCTACTGAGATTACATTTACCAATTTGGCTTATAAATATAGTTTCTTCTCTGTCTTTGGGCTTCTTGAACTCATAGTAACCCAGGTCTGATACTGAGTGAAGTCTTAGGATGAAAAAAATCTTTAATAAATGATTACCTGCTAGAGAACTTGCTGGGGATTTTAGACTTAATTATGTGGGGTAAATGGAGATGATTCTGGGACTATGAGATAAAGGAACCATACTAAAGTTTATTACACCTACAAATAACTAATTTCAGCATTCTGTTATTTATCAGTTGTCTCACAGTTATCTTAGAGAATCCTGCCAGTACATCTGTAATACTTTACAGAGAATCTGAAAAATTTATTACTCTTACATTTAATTTTACCAAAAATTCTCTGTCTGAAAAGATATCTAATCTGAGAAAAGTATTCTAAAATACAAATATAATTTTTTATGTAAAATCTTGATGATAGTAACATTAGCTTCATTTTTTTATGCCTGTAATTCATACTGTGAGATAGAACCTATATTCAAATGTCAAAGGCAGTGCAATCAAAAAAGCTTATACAGAATTTGTACGCCTATGCAGAGAGAATTTGGAAGTGTAAGCTTATGTGGAAAGGGTGTGTCTGCTTCTCTGAGGGCATCTGATCAAAGAAACCACAAACCGTAACACGTAGAGACAAACCAGCCTGACACATGATAAAGGAAGTCATGATAAAACAAACCCGGTCAGTGGCAAGAATTGGTAAGAGTAACCAGAAAGGCATCTGGTCAGTCACACTAAGCAATGGCCTGTCAAGGATCTGCAGGCAAATCAGCACTTTGCAACTGATAAGAATGCAAGCCTGGAGGTCCTGCATGTTGGATAGAGACAGCGTGACTGTGCCAAATAATGATGCAATGGGTGGGGAAAGGGGGAGCAGGGAGGTACAGAAAAGGGGATAGTCATTAAAGGGTATAAAAGAGACCAGCTATGTGTAAAATGGTGCCAATGAGTGTTCTTTTGGCTGAGCCCTGCACCTGATCGATGAAATATGTCTTGTCTTCTTATTTCTTACTATACCTTATCTTAACTCTCTCTTTCTGTGATCTCACTTTCTGTGCCTTGTGTGTGTCCTGCAAGAACCCAACACTGTCTGCTCATGGGCACTGTGTGTGAGCAAAATGCTGGAGTCAGATTTCAGCTGGGCAGCTGTGTCAGCTCCTGGAGTCAGCGGGGTCTCCATGTCAGCAACTGGAGGGAGTGAGGGGTCTTTAGACCCCAGACACTAAGACAGGAATTATGTGTGTCCTAAAAAAACAGCTACTGAAATGACCAGGGTGAGTGAGGTGAGTGAGGGATCTGGAAAAGCCCATATTCCTAGTTCCAGCTGGGCAATGGCTGTCTGCATCATCCAAAAACTGTGTGTCTGATGTGCATATTCACAAACTGATTTTAAGTTATACCTGCTGGAGAGTATGTGGCTTGGGTCTCAGCAGGGCTCTCAGATGCTAGCAGGGTCTATGCTGGGCTGTGGGTCTCTGTGCCCGTGGGACAAGTGTGTGACTGCTGCGTGTTTGTTGCAAACTTTGAGCTGGACCAGGTGTGGAGGAGAAATCTCTGAGGTGGGTAAGAGGGGCTGGGATCTGGGCAGGGATACAACGTAGTCAGAGGGTCTGTGCTGGCACTCAGGAATTCACAAATGTGGGTGTGCTTGTGGTCCTGGAAAATTCACTACTGGTTGAACCTGCAAAGAGGAAAGGGTCAACTCTGTCTCTTAGCCTAGGCAAAGACCCGGGTTCCTGGGCACTGTGCAGGGAAGAGTGGAGTCCTGGCATGAGCAAATGGACGAGGCAAACACTCTCCCATTAACATGTGAAAATCTATAAAGAGTTTAACCAAATTAATTGCTTCAAGGATTTCAAAATTGAGCTCTTTTTTTTTTTTTTTTTTTGTATCCTGAAATTTCTGTATTTTTTGCAGAATACATTGCAATTCTCTGTGAAACCAAAATTTTATAACTCTGAATCTTTTAAGATACTTCAATAGGAAAAAAAAAAATCCCATCTGCCTCTACAGTCTGATCCCTAGTCATCTCTGTGGATTTTAATTACTGGTTGGCAACTATGCTACACAAATTTGAGCCATTACTTTATTTTTAATTAAGTTGGGAAGATTCCCTAATCAGCCTTCGAAAATGACACCAAAGCTTGCATACATACACATTTCTTTGATTCTTCTGTCTGTAATTCCTTAAAGCCTAGGAATATGTAGACTTCCCTTTCCTTTTACATATTATGAAATTCTTTTGATTAATTTATTTGCATTATTTGACTTTTTTATTAGACTATAAAATATAATTTATTGCACACAATACTCAGAGGAGAATACATTGTATCTATTTAGAGATATTTTAAATTACATGGGACTTGACTGAGAGCAGCAAACCTGTTTAAAGAATTCAAAATGTGTGAATTGTGGAGAAAAACTAATCCATTCTCTCAATCTGAAATATACAATAATAATTACTCCACAAAAGAAATAAGTCATTTGCCTCAGAGCTCATTTGTTTTGAATGCATGGTGCTTTTTTGTGGCTTTTGAATATATTCTATATACTTACAGAGAAGATAGTAAACATCAAGCCAATGAACTGGAAAATCAGAATAAATACAGTACTTAGAGTATAATATTACTGCCCAATGGGATTTTATTAGCCACTAGCTGTAAAAAAAAGCCTACTGAAATATGATTTATAGTATATATATTTTTAAACATTCGGTAGTACTCTATGACCATCAAGGGTCATAATTTTCACATAGCTGCACATTGGTACTCAAAGCTTCTTTCTGTAAAAACAAATCAACAGACTGAAAATTAGTTTCCATGGATTGAAAATGGCTCATTTAGTCTGAAGAAATTGATTCAAAGAAGTTGGGGACATAAACATTAGAAGGACTTTAATCAAATGTTTAATCAATAATAACATTGAATTTTAAGCTGACATCAGGTGATTAAAATGAACATTGCTACAGGAGATACAAAGTTATGAATGATCTGCCACTTGACACGAAAACTGCAACTCATTCTAAGTCTGACGGGATTTTAGGTAATGCTGCTCTTGATGCAATAAATAAATAAATAAATAAAGTAAATATTGCTTACCTCCTTTACTTATTACATACTTACAGAGATTAAAACTTAGTTCAGACTAAATTTTTATCTCCTTAGGTGGTATTTTCCCACAGTAATTACAGAATTCAGATTCACTATTCTTAAAGATGGCAAATAATCTATTTCATAAAAAAGAGAGCTCCATACAGAAACTTGTTCAGCTAATTAAATATCTTAGGTCTAAATTCCTACACCACACTGGTGCACTTGTAATGCCCCCATTCTGCTGTTCTCTTTCTACTCTGCTGTTAAAATAAGCTTCAAAACATTGACAGGTTCTTGGAATTAAGCTTTTAAATACCAATTAACTTCTGACCATGTAGGGTTACACACTACCTCCTTATGTTCCGTAATCTCATAGATTCGAAAATGCTGAAATAAGCCTAGAGTAGAACATCAAGAGAATAGAATGGTAAAAGTAGGATTAGCCTTTTCAGACTAGAGTCATGTATTTCATGTACTTGTAAGCTGGGTCCTTAAATGGAAAATATCTTGCAAACCGTGCCTTTAATCAATCAGAGACAACAACACATAAAAAGAAAAGACATAAAAAATTCTTATTCAAAAGCATTGTCATTGCCTTAGCATCATTAAATCTCGAGATATCTTTCTATGTAGATGCATGTCTTTTCGTTACCAGAGCCCTGTACCTGTTCTCATGTGAATGTCTGCAACTGACAGGGATGAAAAATAGAAATAGAAAGCACGAGCGTCTACTCACTAGGGAGCTGGGAACTGAGTCACAGTGTCTGCCAAGAGACACCGTTACTGCCAAGTAGGAATACTCTCAGAATAAGCAGAGATCTGTGCCCAGTTTCTTATTGGAAACTGATTGCAGGGAATGCCAGCACACCAAAAGTACTAAAAATAGATCATGCAAGGGAGAGCTAGGTAGTCCATGCAAACTTGGTGTAAACAGGGTAATTCCAAAGTCCCCAAGATGCGTCTTTACGCTCCTAGGTAGCTCAACCGATACAAAAGGACACAGTTTAATTCATGTGATTTATAGATTAACATAGACATTGACTCAAGAGGGACTTCCAAGGAGAGGTGCAATCATTGGGTCTTGGGTTGCAGAATGAACCAGATGCTCTTCTCTTAGGTAGGAGCTGGGAATACCTTCAGCTACAGGAAGTGTGCTCTGGTCAAACTGCTAAGCCAAAGGAATGAGACAAGGGAGGAGGTGAGAAGAGCATGTTGCATCAGGGAAGATGTGTGGGAAAGTGAATCATTGCAGAGATCTGGCACAGTCCAGAGCCTAAACTCCATGGCAAACAGGAGGAATGTTCAAAACCTGTGCTTGAGCAGGGGTAGGACAAAGATTTCCAGGACCATGAGACTTGGAGGCTAGGAACACTTAGAGCTCAAAGAGAGGAACAAAGCCCAGGTGGTGATGCCCTGAATTATACTATTAAAGGGAAAGAAAACAGAAACACATGCGTATTGCACATCAACTCCTAGCTGCAGAGTTGTCATGCTCAGGACTTTGGCTCCTGTAACTATGAAACCACTTCAAGGAATAAAAGCTGCTAAAGATAACGAGGATTCAGGCATCACAGTTGTCTGTGAATAACACAACGGAGAGAACTTTAAGCAAGATTAATAATAGGAAGGATACAAAAGTCTGAAATATGCAGGAGAATGTGTAGGAAAGGGCAGTGGAGGAGATGTTCACATTTCCCTTGAAAGAGTGAAGTGACTCTACATCCATCTGAAGTGCCCTTGTTCTAACATGCACAGCACAGGATAGAAACAAGGAACTGGATGCCAATAAGAAATTACAGAGAATAGTAAATTTATTTAGCAGAGTATTATGAACAACTGAACTATTGTGATGTATGGATAGCAGGATTTGAAAAAAAGATAAGCAGAGAAGGTGACAAGGTGTGTGAGGGGTTGTTGAATGCATGTCCTGAACTAACTTCAAATGTTTCTGTACTTGTCCTGCAGCTGATAAATAAAGAATATCTGGCTTGCTCTAATGATAATAAATGGCAAGCTGTGACCATAATGAGTAGAGCTTCAAGATTCTAAGGAAAGACAAGAAGGCGAGTAGCAAGGAATTTGGATTTCATGAGAGAAGGTTTATTCAGGAGGCTGGCATGCAAAACTTTGGGTTCTCAAATTATTGGATGGCATACAGTAAATTTTCATTTACACTTTATCATAGATTGATGAGAAGGAATATATTGTCAAGAAACTGGACTGGAGGGAAGAATTACTGAAGAATTACAAAGAGACATTCTTTTTTAAGCATGCCATCTTCTCTAAAGGATGATCTTAAAAATTAAAAAAAATGGCAACGTTTTTGGTTCTTAAAAGAAGAGGAGTTATGAAACCAAGTGATGGATTACTTTTATAGAGATAAGAAAGAAACTGGAGATGATATCAAGACTGAAAGGACAGAAAGAGTCTGAAAAATGACATTCCAAAGTTTTAATAAAGAACATTGGTAACTTCAGCACATGAAACTAGTGGAACTATGTCCAAGACATATTACACATGTTTTTAAGATGAAAAAACACAATTCTTCAGCTGGCAAGTTTTAGTGATTAGATGATTCAGCAATATCATTGTGCTTTGAAAGCATATTAAAATTAATTTTATTCTCTTTAGAGATATGTGTTGTTTTAAAATAGTTCTGATTGTACAGAAATTCACTTTGAAAACCCTTTCCCATTTTCAGCCTTTTACTCTTTTCTCAAACTCCCTATATTAGTGAAATTGTGAAGGAGATGAGGTAGGTTAGTCAATTATTGGGGGATTGATGTAGAAACCCAGCATTTCTAAGTCTTTTCAGACTTTTCAGATTATTGAAGGTTAAAGCAAGAAAGCAATTCATGTTGATATACCTGAACTGAAAATAAATTAAAAAATCAGGAACATTCTAAAAATTTTATTTCATTTATTTCTTGATGACTGATGAGTAGATTTTTTTTGCTAATCTGGCTTCCTCAATGAACATGCTGTCCAAATATCTAAGAAAAAGTTGTTTTGGTTTATGCTTGCAGTTTTATCTTTATGGAACTCCAATTCACTCATCTTCACTTACAAATGGGAGTTCAAAGAGCCCAGGGAGATTGGTAAAGAAGGCCAAATTTTGTAAGACAAGTCAGGAGTTAGAGACATCTACTGCCAGTTTATATATCATTGGTGATCTTTAAAGCAGATAATTAGTTATTTTGCTATCTAAAATACTTTCAGTTCTGACACTCTGTAAGCATACATAGTTATCTTCTTCAATGAATTAGTTGAACATAAGTTCTAGTAGAAATCTTATTACCAGACCATGGCTAAGACAACACAGGCAAAAATGTTGTGTGGAAAATACAAAATATTTATGTTTTTGAGGTTTAACTACAATTCAAATCTTGAGCCTAAAATCTCATGATGGGTGCTTTGGTTGCCTCCTAGTTTAGCTGGTATTTATGTTCCATAAGGTGGAACAGAGTGGTTCACAGTACTGGGAACTCTCTGTACAGTCAATTGAAAGATGCCTTTGGAGAGCAATTTAGAGCACCAAAATGAAACCCCAACTTTTTGGGGTTTATGCATTGAGTTATTGACTATAAGAAACATACATGTCTCTGTAGGCAATTTGATGCTTTTTAACAGTAGATTGAGTGTTGCATTGGATCAGGCATGAAAATAAGAGCCATGTCTGGTAAAGATCACTTATCTCAGAGCTGATTGATCTTAACATCTCTTGACCTGGCATTCACAACACAACATTATTTTTTGCACGACTTCCTTAAAATACAGAATGAAGTTAAATCATAAGACTTTTTCATCTTAGTAGTTCAGTGGAATGACTTATGGAGAAGCTGTCTCTTAGCCTACTGATGAGACTATTTCTTTAGGAAACTGGCAGCCTCTGCAGACCTAGTCCCAAACCCAGGGCATCTAGAGCTGATTGTTAAGGACAGTGTCCAGTCAGGTTCTGAAGGCGATGTGCTCCATGGCTTTACCTATGATTTCTGTGGTCAATAGATTTTCATATAGTGAAGAATTAGGTGAAGAAAACAGTGAGTATGTGAGCCTTTTCTATGTGTGCCAGTGACCTGCCCACTCGGCATTAGATCCATAAGCAGTCTGAAGTAAAATATCAAACCATAAGTATCTCTATGAACCAGTAATTTTGTTTTCATGTGGCCCATAAGGGTATGAATCTTTCTTACAGTACTGACTTGAGCATGGGTTAGACTTGATGATCTTGAAGGTCTCTTCCAACTCAGAAATTCTGTGATTCTGTAATTCTATGTGACTTGCATTCCTTGCCTCAATAGCAAGCATGGAAAAATAAAAACCTTCAAATATGTTCTATAATTTGGATAGGATACCCTTTAACGTGAGAAATCATAAATTTAAATGTCCCTGTATGGAAGAGGAGCTGTAATAGTTCAGTTTCGTATGGAAGTACTTAAAACACTTCAGCAATTACATATGAGTGAGTTTCTGACAGTTTCATAACCAAAATGAATACTATGATTTATTTATGGCATGGCTTATGCTTAACTAATGGATTAGTTGTCCCAGGAATTAAAGTAGGATTCTGCCTCTTCTGGTTTATCTTTCAATCAAAGTTGCTCTTAGGCATCCACTGACTTGAAAAGGAATGTTTATGAGCACATCTACTAAAATGTGATTAGGTGCCTCGAGAACTTAGCCTAACAAGACTGAAAAATATTATATGCAACAAAGAATAGGAAGCCACAGATAATAGAAAACCTGGGAAAAAAAAAAAAAACCCAAAACATTTTGCCTAAACTGGCAAGATAAAAAGTAAGTGTGCTGAATTATTTCTATAATGTCTATCTCTTTCTAGTTCAATATATAATAAGTTATTTACAAAAAATGGAAGAAATTGATCTTCCCCTGGGACAGGTGGTAAAAATCAACCTCTGTGTGATCAGTAAGGTGTGGTCTTTGCTAATCTCTTTTAATACAAATTGAGTTTCTATTCTGAATTAAGCAGAGAAGAGCTTTGAAATCATCCCACAGAAATAACGAGGTTAAATTGTCTTTTCTTAAATTGCCTTTTTTGCCTAATTAATTGCCTTTTCTTCCCTTGGTGTGTAATAAGTTCAGTTAAAATACATAAGAAAGGAATATAATCTACATTATCTTTGTGAAAAGTACCCTTCATTTATGTATAGATTATGTATAGATTTAACATGTATATGAATTTCCACAGAAATTATTTCTAAATGTGCAAGTAAACTAAATGTCCTAATTATATTTCTAATATACTCAGGGCTGAAATTGATCAGAGATTTTTTTGCCAGCTGTGAAAGTGCTATGATGTTTAGTGCATTATCTGATAACAGTGGGAGACTAGTGTAGAAAATGAAACGATGTCCATTCAAAATCAGCCTAAATAAAATATATTGTTTACAGAGAGCAAATAATCTGATAAATATCAAAATATAGATGTAAAAAAAATCAAAATAAATCAAGAAAGAAAAAAACCCCAACAAAACAAACAAAACACACAAAACATACTGATATCACCTTGAAAAAAACATGATAGAAAATTCCCTCTTCTGGTCTCATGTCAAATTAGTTACTAATTATGTTTTCCTGCAGAGCAGGATAGGCAACTGTTTTAATGATTTAAGCCACTGCAGAGGTGAACACCAGGAAATAAATTAAACAAAATCCAAAAGAACATGTAGAATGTGCTCCTCTTTTTCCAGAATATGAGGGACTCCACACTAAATAATTGTTGCACCACAGTGATTTTCTCCACCTGTTTGGTTACAGAAAGAGAGACCTGTGTTAAGCTTTGAACTGGTACAAAATACCAAGCAATAGAAACTATACCCAAATTTCTAAATAATCATGGTATAAAATATTACTTCTGAATTAATGAAATGTAGCATTTATTAAAATGAACTAGTGTCTTCTACTCATAGTAATGGGTTAGTTACATAAAAATAGACATCTATAGACATCTAAAAATAGACATGCCACCTAATATCTCAAAATACTATAGCTGTGACATGGTAGAAAGGCCTATCAGACATATGTTATAGGCACCCTTATCTAATATATTAGCTTTCAGTAACTGAGTTTCACCAGCTCTATCATCTACATGTATATGTATATGTATATGTATATGTATATGTATATGTATATGTATATGTATATCTATATCTATATCCATATCTATATCTATATCTATATCTATATCTATATCTCATCTATATCTATATCTAACTAGGCATATCTTAAAGTTTTCTGGACATCAGTTCTCAAGCTTTGAATTTAAGTTAACAGCAATTTCCGATTTGACAGGATTTTTCTAAGGAAAATTACAGATGCAGGAGTATTCAAATTACATGGTATAAGACATTATTAAAGATATTTTGCTATCATTATTAGAATAATCAGGTCATTTATAGATTATACCTATTTTTTACTCATTTTATTTATTCAAGACCATTTACGCTTAAAAATTACACTTTAACATATTCTACCGAATTTGAACCTAGTTATGAATCTCATTATCCTATTTAATTTTAAAAAACATTAATTAATTTAAAATATATATTTTCAAAAATTGCCTAAGTTATTAGAATGTTTCTGAGATAAACAATGCAATTTTTTTCTCACTAAATCTTGTTATTGTTCTTCCCATAGCAATCTACTTGTTATGTTCTTACTCTGCTTTCTAGTTGATAATTCAAAATTTGATTTAACTTCTAAAAAAAACTTACTTGCATGAAGAGTTTGTTAAAAGTCAAGGGAAACATTATGAATTTTAAGGGTAATTATTTTTATTAGCTGTCTCTTTGTTTTTAAATAATGATGTATTACTAGTACAGTAATTTGGCTTACTTCCATCACTAAGGTTTTACTTAACTTTTGCAGCATTTGAAATAAATTTATCATTGATACTTGGTTCATTTGCTATGGACTGGATGTATGAATCCAGGCAGAGATTTTGTTTCTAATGTGTGATATACACCATCTAATATTAAGTATGCACTCAGAAATACAAAAACTTAAGGAAGACTGTGACAACTGTTCTCCTGCCATCTTGTCAATGTAGAGAAAGTGTTAAGATAAAAACACACATATTTTGTGTCTAACAGACACACAGCTTTGTCTGTTGGAGTTTATTAAGAGGTATTTGCACTTTATTCATCATGTTTTTCAACTCTTTTCCCCTAAAATAAGATTTATTTATTTATCTATCTATTTATTTATTTATTTAATAAGGTTATAGTTTAAACTGATGTGCCTTCATTATTTTGAACCTGGGCCCAAAGTAGGACTAAAGAAAATAAATACAACTACTCCAGCTGATAATTTATTATAATAGCTTTATCTGTGGTCTGTAATTTTCAGTGTCTGACCCAAGTTAAAGTAGAAGGGATTGAAAATCCATCTCCTGCTAGCTCATTGTTTCCTTTCCTCCGGCTTAATTTTTACTATTGAGTATGCAACAACCAGCACAAGCCAAAAAGGCTGATTTCCTCTCTGTTATGAAATCATACTCTTTTAACAAGAAAAATAACTGTGCAATCCCTTATAATCATATTACTTTCTTCTATTTCTCCTTGCATACTTTGTTGGTTTACTCTTTTCTATCACTTTCCTTATAATCTTCTCTTTTGTGGATTTCTACTAGTTATTATAAGAAACATTTAAAAAACAGAACTTTTTAAGAGGCTTTTTGTTTAAAAAATGACCATTTTCCTTTCATTTTCACAATGGATATATAAAGAAAATCTAAAGGTTTTTTTAGAAGTTAAATCTCTGAACAGAGACTTGAACCACTTTTTTTTGTATATAGGTAGACATATGCTCGTAATTCAGTATGGGACAGGATGTCTGTCAGTTATCACTGTCTTATCATCCAGTTATACTCTGTTAATCTGTAGCTGTCATGGGTTACCTTGTAACTAGAAGTATCCTGAGGCCAAGGTAAATATGTTTAAATCTGTACCTCAGGATGAGCAAGTAGTTGAGGATGTCAAATTGAAATCAAAATACAAACTGAAAAGTGTGAGACAGCAACTTTCTGGAGCAGTTTTCCAGAGCAGAACCATGACCATCAAAGTTCTGAACTAATAAGATTGTATAGACACTAGCATGTGGTTCAAAACAAACAAAGAGAAAAGGACAAAAAATGAAAATGTATATATATAATTATAAGACATTGACTTAAAATAGCTGGGAAATCTTAAACTAACAATTTATCCCTAGCAGGTAATGAACTTTGTATTCCCCTGATGAATTCACAGGTTTGATAGGAGGAAATGTAAGCGTAAAACAAACACACACACACACACACAAAAAAAAGTAAATAACAGGAAGGCTTTGTCACAAATTGTCTAAGTCTCAAAGCTAAGCACAATTGCTTTAAAAATTTATTATACAACAGACTGTTGCTATTTAATCTAAATAAAAACATCACTTTTCAAAGAAAATGGGGAAAAGATTGGTTTTCTTTATTTTCTCCAGATTTACCATAAGAAAATTCAGTGTGAATTTGTATTTCTTCAACTTCTGATTGAAAACAGATTGAAATTTTTAGGCAAAATGTCTCTTACACAATACAGACAACACTCCAAAGCACAAAACAACCAAAGTTTGAGCAGAGAATGAATGTACAGGTCTTCTAGTTCATGCAATATATGAATTTCTTCACACCATCAGCTCAACCAGGAAAAAAAAATCTTGAAAGTTCTACATATTTCTATTAGTTTCTCAGCCTCAGACCCATTGAACTTTCTGCATATTTCTGATTTGAAAATAAAGCATCTTTAAAACAACACAAAAACTACAGTTTCCATTTTTTATCAAATTATATAAAATTATATTTTACTACCAATTAATAAATATATCAATATTCTTATTTTTTTTATGATTCTTGATTCACTAGAAATTTTGCTACAGGATATTTAGAATGAGAAGATCTAAAAAATACAATTTCTTTCCCTCTTCTATAAGATTTTACATTATGCCATTTGGCCTTATGATAAAGAATTTGTTTCTGTTAAAGTTTCTGCATCACATACTTGACATCACACACTCATTTATTTATTTCAGCTTCTTCTCAGGGTCTATCTCACTTCCAGGGATGAAATCTTTTCCATGAAATCATTTTCCAAAATAATCTTTACATTCTGAAAAGTAAATATATGGAATACAAAAAAAAAAAAAAAAAA
>VWYO01005631.1:5243-22582 GCA_013400275.1 Rhadina sibilatrix | reverse complement strand
TTTTTTTTTTCCCCCTCTTTAATAAAATCAGGCTTATATATGGTATCTAAAAAAAGGCAGGAACACACACATGGCTGGGAGAGGCTCATCCATGCCCTAAATCAGACGCTCATCAAATTCCTTCTAAAGCATTAAGCAACCTGGACAAAATGAGCAGTGAGAGTAGGAACCATCCCTTCAGGAAGAAGGCAAAAAGGAAAACCACCTCATTAATGATCAAAATAGCAATATTTCCCTAAAGCAAGGACAACTGTCCATCTAGGAGGACAGCCAGGGCATCAATCTGCTGCTCACAGCCAGGAGCCTGTATCAGGGACCAGCTCCAGTGCTGGCACTGGCAGATCTAGAGGCCCTGGACAATGTTTGTGGACACAGGGGATGGCATTGCAGAGGAAAAGAAGGTGCAAGAGGGCTCACATCCACACCAGCCCAACCTTCATCACACGACCAGAAGGCCCAACCAAACACCCAAGGCATGAGGCTCAGGAGAGAAACCCAACCCCAGCTCTCCAGAGGCCAAACCACCTGACACTCTCCATTCACTGAGCAGCTGGAGAGGTGTTCCTGTTATTTTCACTGGTTTAGAAACACCAGGCAGAACCTGAACTGTTCCAAAAGACTGGGCAGAAGTGGAAGAGACAAAATGAGAGGGAGAGATGCTGATGGAGAGGAGGGGGAGGCTCTGAGCACAGCAGGGCTGCATATAACAAAGGCAAAACATCAAGCCCGTGGTAAAAATTCACATTTTCCTGGTGTACTCAAGGGCTACAGCTGCTCTCTGTCAAATCCAAGCCCACACAAGGCCTAGATATTTCCATAAACCTGGGATGACTCAGAGCCAAGTGCTTCTATTGCCAATTCTAGTACCAAACTGGGCACCTCGAGTGCCACTTGGTGTTACCAAAAAGCATCAGCCCAGTCTGACCCCAAATACAGCAAAGTGGGACACATCCTTTTGAGGGAGATTACTAGCTGAGTTTGTCTGCAAGCTGAGCTGCATCAGCTTTCACCATTTCTCCTCCCATCCCTATTCTTGGTATCAAATAACAGGAATCCCTTTCCAGACAGAAACAGAGTGAGGAAGAAGTCAAAAATCAAGGATTGCATGGACAAAAGGAGAGGAAAGCAGGTGTCTCTAACAGGGATATTGCAGCACTCCTTGATGCAGAAGTCTGGAAATCAGGACAGGCAGAATTCCACTGCCTGTTCCGCTCGCCGTGTTTCAAAAATTAAACACATGAACTGCTCCGAGCACTCCAGAGTTTCCTGCACTTTACAGAGCATCTTTCCTTTTTTATTTTTTTTTAGTTGTTTTTGGACCACCAGCATCTCTGTCTGAGCATGGTAAGATGCTTCCTAAATTTGCATTCATGTGCCCAGTAACTTGCTCTCAATACCAGTGTGGGTTCCCAGGCTTGCAGCACCCTGACTTGTCCCCAAAAAATGTGACCTGCTGCTCCCTGCTGCCACATCTGTTTGCAGAAGTGATGGGCATCGTCCTCCAGCCTGGAAACAAAACACCTCTTGGATATTTGCTTCCAAAATGCTCCAGCAATTCATGAAGCCTGGGAAAGAAAGCTGCTCAGGAGAAAAGCAGCTCCCATGGGGAGCCTGAGCCCTCAGTGCTACGTAGGTGTGTGGTTTTGTTTAGAAGTCATCTGGAATTCTTAAAATAAATTTGCTAAATTGTCTTCCAGAGACTGTTGGCTTTCCCCCCCCCACCCCCTAATAAACTTTCAGGGGTATCTTTATTGTTATGTCTAATTTTAGCGAAAACTAACATTTCCTGAGATTCAATTCCTCTCATAATTGTTGGAAGGAAACTAAACTGTCTGCTGTAAACATTCACTGTATTGTGTGAAAAGTATCTTTATTACAGCCCACTGAGAATACTGATAAAATTCCCAATCCTAGCCTTTCCTCACTTTTTTTTTTAGAGCTCACTCTTTTCTCTTACATACCCATTAGTGTCAGTTCAAACATTCTGCGGGCAAGATATGAGAACTTAAAATATATTATTTAACAATCAAGGGTGGAATAAAGACTTGTGAGTGGTAAGATCTTTCTGCCTTCCCTTTTGGTGCTTTCTATTATAGAAAATGAGGATGGCTATTCCATTTGTCTGAGTTCGTGCTCAGAGTTGATGTAAAAAATCTCATTAGTTTAGTCTGACATATATTCAATACAGTCTATGTACATATTTTTTTTTCATTCTATTCTACAGCTACAAAATGATACTAAATTTCATCAGATTGGAATGAAAACTGTGGTCTTGGAACATTTCCCTTTAAGGGTCTTATATTTATTCAGAATTCATGAATCATTTTCCAGTAATACAACTATAATTATTCTTAAAGTGTTATGTTTGAAGGTTTAATATGAAATACTTGCAAAAAGCTCTTTTTCACTTTGATAGTTTGTAATCTTCATGGTAATCAGATCAGTTAGCTCCTTCCCACAGCAGCCAGGAAAATACAATTTAATATGAATCTCATACTCTTCACTCATGTTTTAATTAAAGTAATAAAAGCCAAGTCATATTTTGCCCTTTACGGTGTACACAGATGTACAGACCCCAGCTAGACAGCACCAGACCCTCCCTTTTGATGGCAGCTGATGGATTTGCTGCTTTGAGATAAGTTTAATTCAGGCTGGCTCAGAGGCTGCTGATCACTGGTGTCAGTGATGGGTGAGACCCAGCACAGCCCTTGGCAGAGCTGTGATGGAGCACAAACCAAACGTGGAGCCCATGGAGCTGCTGTGACAACCATCCTTCAGCTGGGGCCTGTGCCACAGCTCACCTCCCTGGGAAAGCCTCCCAGCTGCCCCTGATTTCTGGTTCCCACCATGGCTCTGACCAGCATGGCCTGGTGTGTCACCTGAGAGGGAGAGATCTAAGCCAAAGGAGCAGAAGCACAAGGGAGTGGTGGCATTGTCCCCCCAGCCAGCTCAAGGGAGTGGTGGCATTGTCCCCCCAGCCAGCTCAGGTCCCTGCTCTGCCCAGCCTCATGAGGGGAGGTCACAGTGAACACCTGGCTCTGAGCAGCAGGAGCTGCACTTGGGGTACACAGCCCTCATCATCCTCCAGTGCCTGCAGAGCCCTGACATTATGGAATCACTCAGGCTGGAAGAGCCCTCTGATATCACCAAGTCCAACCTGTGACCTATTGCCACCTTGTCACCCCGCCCAGAGCACTGAGTGCCATGGCCAGCTGCTCCTTGCACACCTCCAGGGATAGAGATCCCCAACCTCCATGGGCAGCCCACTCCAATGTCTGACAACCCTTTCAGTGAAGAAATTCTTCCTGATATCCAGTCTAAATCTCCCATGGCACAATATGAGGCCATTTCCTCTTATTCTATTGGTATTTGCCTGGAAGANGTGGGCACATTGTAAAAAGATATAAAACAGGTCTGGACAATAAACCAGCCCCTTCTTGGAGCATCAGCCTTCTGAACAAGACTCGGTCTCTCATTTGTGTCCCACAGCGACAGTCCTGCCCTCGTGGGGCTGGAGTGGAGCCCAACCCTGCACGTGCCCAGGGCAGCCTCAGAGCTGACACAGAGAGAAGGGCTCATTTTGTCATCAGCCAAGGCAACAGAGGGGCTTTCCTTTCTGCCCAGGCCTTCATCCAAATGCTGAAGTGGAAAATAACATTTTCCTGCTGGAAGTAAGTGGCTCCTCAGTTAATCACTGTGCTCTGACAGCAGACCCAAACACCAGCTCGGGATGGGTCTCTGATGAGGAGGGAAGAAGCCATCAATCAGTTGGGAAAGGAAATCCCAAGAGCAATGGGCTGGGTGTTTTCTTCCACTTCTGCTGCCCACGGAGCTGCACTTCCACAAACAAACAGAGTTCTCCAGAGTGATCCCCCCCAGAGGTGCATCAGAGAAGCAAACCACCCTCTGCAGGAGCCAAGCCCAACCCCCCCAAGGGCACACAGGGGGAAATCCTTGCTCAGCACAGCTCCCCGAGGGCGATGGGGCTGCAGTGTCAGAGCTCAGCATCCACCCCTGGCATGCACAGCCCTGGCTCCCTGTCAGGTTGGGTCACAGTGGGAGTTCAGGAGACACCTTCAGGGATTAGCCCAGCACAAGGAGCTGGAGGGTCCGAGGGCACAGACAGCTTGTGGGTAGAAGCTCTGGGATTGCCTTTGGCTGAAGCACTGCCACCACTCAGGGCCAGGCAGGAGCAGCAGGAGCTGACCAGAGGGACCCTGGCAGGGGTTTAAAGCACCATACCAGCCTGGGAGCTTTAAAGGGGATCTGCTCTCTCCAGGGCTGCTCCAGGGCTGTCCCCCATGCAGGTCTCCACCTTGCCCTGGGCCATGCTGGCCATCAAAGACAGCAGCTCTCTCTACACCGTGTGCAGTCCCTTTACAACAGTGAAAGCACATGGGAAATCCCTGATAAAGTTACTTCCTTGGCTAAAGGAAGATACTTTATCCCTGATAAAGATACTTCCTAGGCTAAAGCACACCACCTTCCTCCCTCATTTGCTGCTCTTTTGGGAGCCATTGCAAGCCCAGCAGCACTGCTGCACAGCCAGGCCGTGTGTCCTCACAACACAGGAGCCATCCTGCACACCAGCAGGTCCTGTTCAGCCTGGCTGGACCTCAGCTGTGCCCCACAGTGCTCTGAAGCAGTCCCAGTCACTAGATCTCCTTCAGCATACAGGGAGCATTCCTGGGGTCTGGGACACACCTTTCCCTCAGCCCCACTGGTGGGCATCACTTTGGCACCAAGAACCACCCGTGTCCAATCCTCTACCAGAACTCATCTTGGTATCAGTATTTTCTATATGGGAACCTCCAGCTGAAGGTGCAGCAGCAGCAAGGGCTGTTTCTCAGGGGGATGGACATGGCCCTGCTGCTCCTTCTCTGTCACCCCCACGTTCCCACCCCCTCCTCAGCTGCAGCTCTGCTGCCTCCAGCCCTGGGCCAATCTCCTGCACAGATTGGATTTTTATTATTAATTTTTACATGTTTCACTGTTTACAGACGTTTTCACTGCAAAAGAAATCCCAGCTCTGGCTGAAGATCCTCAGGCACATTTTGATTTCCCCATCTCACAGAACAAGGGCCACAGCCAGATGTGCTGCTTAATACTCTTTTTGGGGTCAAAAACATTCTCTGAGCTGATTCATATCCCAGAAAACCTTGGAAAGACACAGGAAAGACAAGGAAAGGTAACAGGGGCTGGGCAGAGCTGGCTATGGTCTCCAGGGGACCTTGGAGAGTGGTGGATGCTGTGCCCAGCCCTCATGCTGTCGAGTGTGGTGTGTGTCCTCCAGGGCACCTGAGGATCTCCTTCTCCCTCCTGCCTTTGCCCCTGAAGCTAAACCTATCAGCAATCTCCTTGATGAAATATCTACACATGAAATTCAGCCACCACAACAGTTTCAGTGTTTCCCATCCCTACCGGGTGCTCTGTGCCACCCGACAGGCGCCTTCAGCTGTTTGAGATGCTATTTCTTTCCCCCTTTTTTCCCCAGAGTGAGTGCAATAGAAGCAGAGACCATCCATTTTAGTCTAGGAATGGCTCAATTGCATTAGTTTTTCACTCTGGAATGCTTGGTGGCTGTTTTTCAAACACCCTATTGCTAAAAACTTAAGAGTCCCTTGAGACCAAAGGTTGAAGATGCTGTTCACTCTGCTTGTAACAGGAAGGGATTTTTTTATTATTATTTTATTTAAACACGATAGCTGGCCTTGCACCAGCAGTAAAACCTTCCCTTGCTATGAGTGAGCTACAGGAATTGCCTCCTGACTGCACCTTTCAAAAATTTCACTGTCACACAGGAGTTCATGCAAAATTCACAAGCCTGGATCTCATCAGCTGTAGTTGTGCTCAAGTCCCAAACCCCTCCTGGAAGGGTTTCCATTAGCTGCTGATTATAATAAATGACATGTAACACTCTATTGTTCATTCTAAAATAGTACATGAGATTCCTCCTGAATCGTCAGCTGAGAAAGGCGTTTAGTACCTATCAATGTCTCCCCTCTATTTTTTCTTCTCCAGCACAACACATGAAATTACACAGTATTGCTCAAAGAACAGCAGGGAAAGAGCAAAATCTGTATCTTAGCATGGGGGCCTGCAGTGCACACTCCCAAACTCCGTGTAATCCTCTTTCAGCTCTGAATCTATACAAACCTCTCTCCTTTCTTCCCTTCACTAGGGGTCTTTTATCCACACATATCTGTCTGTTCTTGCAGTGTTTGCAATGTGTCCTTGTAAAAGGATTGGGGAGTCATCAGTTATTTACTTTCAGGTGTGCTCTGCCCCTGGTGGGGCCAATTCCAGGCTTCAAAACTACAGATTACTTGCAGATTGGAAGAGACCAAGATTCTGCACAGGCACAAGAGAGTAAAGTCCAAAGAGCACAAGACTGCTGGAGATTCAGGAGCACCAGAGCTCTCCACACCCCCCCTTAAAAAAGGAAGCCATATTCCCCCTTTTTTAAACCCCTCACTTACTGACCAACCTCTGATATCATCTGTTCCTGTGACCAACAGATCAAGCCAAAAATCAACAGAGTATGGAGCCCCCAAACCCCATCTGCTCAGTTATTGACTCAGAGGGTGGAGAAACACTGGCACAGCTTGCCCAGAGAAGCTGTGGATGTCCCATCCCTGGGAACATCCAAGGTCAGCTTGGACAGGGCCCTGAGCAACCTGATCTAGTTGGAGATGTCCCTGCTCCTTGCAGAGGGTTTGAATTAGATGACTTTCAAAGGTGCCTTCCATCCCAATCCATCCTGTGATTCTATGAAAGTTAAAACAAGTTTATTCATGTGCAAGGGAATAATTAGAAACACCAAAGGTCATTAGAGGACTTGAGTGGAAATGGACAAAGAATAAGCTCCCCATAGGCTCTAATTTTCTGTGCAGGCCTCTGTGAAGACTCAAGAGAAGGACCACCCAAAGGAATTGCTCAGCCATGAGTGTGATCTGGGTTCTTCCTGCCTTTCTTCTGGAGCAATCCTGGGTTCAAGGCAGTGGTGACCATGAGCAACCTGCTGTGTCCTATGGGACAATGTGCTGGAAACCCCTCCAAATTCACCCAGCTGGTAGGTCAGAGACCAACTGCCATGAGAACATCTCACACCTGAGCAACTGCAGGTTGCTGCTTCAGTGTCAGAGGGAGAGCAGCCCTACCACCATTGAAATGATGGAAAAATTGAAAACCAATGGATTGAAAACCAAAGCCCACCTTGGCTCCATATCACAGCTCCTGCTCTGGAGGGAGCAGCAAGAACGAGCCAGGGTGACCCACACCCTCATTAGCAGCACCCAGTTACCCTCACCCTGCCCAGGGCTCCAAGGCCACTTCAGTCACTGTGTTCTGGCTCCGTGGTCCCCAGCAGGGATGGGGATCCCCTGCACTCATGTGGGTCTGCCCCAGCCCCAGGTTTATTTTATCAAGTGTTGACATTTTGCTGTGATTCAGTCAAGATTGGTGGGAACAACACGTCTGCCAGTATTATGACAAGGTTTGAAGGAATATTTTATAGCAGAGGCTGCCAAGACGAGCTCTGTCTCGTCTGGAGCGTTAGCAGAACATGAGGAAGGTATCCATAGCTTCCCACACATCATTAATTTCTAATTATCCTATCTTTGCTTTCTGCATTATCACTTATTTACCAAACAAAGCTTTATTGGACCTCCAAGTTCCTTATAACCAGCAAAGCCATTGTTATGTTAAAACCAATGTTCTAAATGTTATTTATTATTTGATAAACCTTGTGTAACCCTGAATGAGGACATTAAACGGCAAGAACACTACTTCAAAATCCCATTTTAAATAAGTCACCAAGACAGCTGTGCCTTTATAAAACACATTAGAGTGGCACTCAGAGCACATATGGCTCAGGGATATATACAAATTATACAATTTCTGTCATTCGATCAAATAAGAGGGACGTTTTGACCCCAGAAATGAGTCAAATGTAAGTTGTAATTCCAGCCCCAGTGGAGGCCCCGGTGGTAATGGATCCTGACGGCTGATCAAAGAGCCCTGACCATTTGACCCACCAGATCAGTGACTCACTGTATCTATTATGGCTAATACAGAGCCCAGCGTGGAGATAGATGGAGGCAGGGAGATAAAGGGCAATAGATGCAGGAGATAAATGTTGATTTATACAGGGGCAGGCACGGGGACACCCGCAGGTGGATCCCACGTGTGCGGGAAGGGGCCGTGCCTAACCCTGCACTCGTGTTCTCACTGGGGCATGGCTGGAGACAGGTGCTGGGGATGTGTGTGCACGTGGCAAATATCACCTCTCCTAACTGCACCTCCCTCGGGGTGTCAGCAAAACCCCTGCGCCCAGCAGGGCTCCCCAGTTCACACACAGCCAGGGAAAAGCCACCTCCTGTTTTACACACGTCCACAGCCCCACAGAAACACATCCCTGCCCATGGATTTGCTTTCTTGGCAGTGTAAGTGCACACAGCCCATCCATGAGGGACCCAGTCTCACCCTAATGCCCAGGGCCCAGAAGTCCCTTGTGCTGCTCTGCACATCAGGTGAGACACTTGACATCATCTGCAGCAGGTGTCTCACCAGGCCTGGGTGAAATCCTGCCCTTTTCAGTTATAGAATCCTGGAATGGATGGGTGGGAAGGGACCACAAAGCTCATCCCATTCCACCCCTGCCCTGGGCAGGGACACCTTCCACTATCCCAGGTGCTCCAGGCCCCATCCAGCCTGGCCTGGGACGCTTCCAGGGATCCAGGGGCAGCCACAGCTTCTCCAGGCATCCTGCTTTTTCAGTTGTAGAATCCTGGAACGGTTTGGATTGGACCTTAAAGAGCATCCAGTTCCACACCCCTGCCATGGGCAGGGACACCTTCCACCACCCCAGGCTGCTCAGTGCTGCTGTGCAAACCTGGCAGCCAAACCCTGACATTTTGGACACACAGGTGGGCAGCGTGAGCCTGCCAGCAGGAGCAACACACAGGAACAGCATCAGGAGGAGGAAATGATGTGCAAAGAACTTCGTCAGTTTAACTCCCCCATTTTCAATTGAACTCTCAAATTTTCAACCCTTCAGAGCAGTGTCTGTGCCCCCATTTCCAAAAGCAAAGAGCTGCTTATGCACTCTCCCTGGCCTGAGCAAGCCACAGTGGTGTTGAAGAGCCTTTCCACGAGGAGTCACACAAATTACCTTGTTGGGACAGAAACGGGCTGCTTGCTCAGCTGGAATAGGCCATGCACTGAAATCTCCTGGGATTAGGCAGAGCACAGGATCCAAACTGTCCAGTGATAAATAATCAGCTCTTTCCTCCTTCAAGCTGCCTGTTGTCCTGCTATCCAGAGATATCCATGGAGGGAGGGGAAATGCAGCAAACACCCTCCCTAAGGCTTTCCACAATGTCCCTGCACTGACTGGGTGCACAGTCACATCCCTGCTCCCACAAGCCAAGGGACAGGGACCCCCAAAGCCATGCCAGGGCCTGGCAGTCCCCACAACCTCATCACAGCAACCCCAGCTCCCTGACAAGGCAGCTCCTGCATTCCTTCACACAGCACATGGGATGGTGATACCTTCTCACAGGGGAGTCCCAGGGGCAGCTAATTCAGGATTTTAAAGCACCCAGGGACTCTTCCTGCAAGGGCAAAAATCCTGATGTCAAACAAAACCAACCTCATCCCTGTACTGGAACTGTCCAACTTTTCCCTTTCCTGGTGTTACTCTCCTTATCACAAAGATCTTAACCAATATCTTTTCCCACTGATTTTGGAGGTGTTTTTATTTCTTTTACCAGCACCGTTGCATTTTTACTAATTGTTCAGAGCACTTCACATCTATGTGTTCCTTGGGGTTTTTCACATTACTTAATTCTTTGCCTTTGTTTGGGGAGGGGGGTGGGAAAGAAAAAAGGAAAATGGTCAGAGGTGAGGAATGATGCTCTGCTGACTCCACGAGACACAAGAGATACCTCACTCATCTCGGGGGTCAGATGTCCATGATGGTTTGATCAGATGTCAGCTTGCATTTATACCCTGGCCTCTGCTGGAGGTTGAATTACATTTCACATTTGACTCACTTCTGGGGTCAAATGTCCCTCCTATTTGATGGAACAAGAGGAATTATTTTCCCCAAGCAGGTTGTGCTGGCGTGAGCTGTCAGTGCTCTCATTATGTTTTAGGCTCCTTTATTTCTGCATTTTGTCCTCAGCTGAGTCCAGCCCCCCTGGGATGACAAGAGCTGCAGCCACGGCACAAAAGCCATCCCAGCAAGGAAGGTGAGGAGAAGGAAGAGGGCACCTGGCTTCCATATGTTTTGGATGGTCTTTTGTGGGGGGTTTATATGGGTTTTATTGTGGGGTTTTGTTTCCTCTTCCCCTCAAGTTGGCAGCTAGGCAGGGAATAATGAAGGAGAAACAGGAGGACCCTGATCCTGGCTTTACCACACTCTAGCCATGAGAAACTGCAGAAATCCAGAAAAGTTTGGGGTGGAAGGGACCTTATACCTTATCTCATCCCACCCCCTGCCACGGGCAGGGACACCTCCCACTCTCCCAGGCTGCTCCAAGCCCCAATGTCCAGCCTGGCCTTGGGCACTGCCAGGGATCCAGGGGCAGCCACAGCTGCTCTGGGCACCTTGTGCCAGGGCCTCATATCCCTCACAGGGAACAATTAGTGCCCAAGATCCCATCCATCCCTGCCCTCTGGCAGTGGGAAGCCGTTCCCTGTGTCCTGTCCCTCCATCCCTTGTCCCCCAACCCTCTCCAGCTCTCCTGGAGCCCCCTGGAAGGGGCTCTGAGCTCTCCTTGGAGCCTTCTCCCCTGGGCCAAACTGAATTTCCTTAGGATCAAAAGCCAGACAAGGGACTGAGACACAACTGCTGCCAGGGAGCTGCAGGATTGTGATGGAGAAAACGCCCAACCCACCAGGCTCATCTATTGCAGTGTGGTGGTTCCAGTCCTGAGTCTGTAAAATTTCCCTTTGTCTTGGGTTCCCTTGGAACCCAAGGGCTGCAGGATGTCCCACGTGGGCTGTAAAGGTATCTGGTGGTTCAGCAGCCTCTGAGGTGAGACTGTGAAACCCCCCTCCTGCTGTTTAATGTACTCCTTCAGGTTACAACAGGTTTAGCAAACAATAAAAAACCATCTGGAACCCCCATTTAAATTACACAGTTGTGTCATTAGTGCTGAAGTCATGGCTGGGGCTGTAAAACCAGCAAACAAGTGCTGATGTGCAGGTAAATAAAGGGAGATGATGCACTAAGGAGGGTGAGGAGGAAGCTGCTCCTCATCCTCCTTGGCCAAAGCCATGCTGGGTGTGAATCCACATCCCTGCAGGGCATGAACTGGGGTCCTCACCTTCCCTCCCAGTTCCACTCCTGCCACCCCAGATGAGGTCATGGGGAGTCTCATGAGCCTCCCACAGAGCCCCAGGTGCCCCCTGCAGCCCTGGGCTCCCAGCTGCTCTCTGACTGTCCCACTCCAGCACAGGGAGGGAATGGGGCTGCAGAACAAGGCAAACACCCCCATTTATTCCATGTTACTCTCTGTAGTGCTTTTGCTGGTGCAGAAAGAGCAGCAGAGCCTCTGTGCCCAAAGCCATCCCTGCAGTGGGGGGTTCCTGCCCTCCTCTGCCAGGGGGAAGAACCTTCCTCCCTCTCCATCCTTCACTGCTACTCCAAAATGGGAAATAAAGGTCAGCAAGCAAACAGAGAGCAAATAAAAAGTAAACTCCTGTTGCCCAGGTTACAGGGATCCGAGCTGGTTTGGTTGATCCTTCTCCAGGATCAAACCTGGGACACGAATCCTCCGCCACGTGTTAATCCTGCTTTCCTTTGGGAGCCAACCCTTCTTGTTATGCAGGAAACCATTCCCAGCCCCACAGCACCCCTTCTGACTGCCCTCTCATGCCCACCCCTTGGGAGAAACGGGATGAGATAGGTGCTAAGAAGGAAACTCAAAGGGTTCATGCTGGCCATGGCTCTGCCCAAATCCAGCCCAGTGCTGCAGGCACATCATGGCCAGGGACTGTGGCTGCTCCCTGTCCAGCACTGCCAGCCCTTGCCAGTGAAACCTTTGTCCCTTGGGAGTTTTAAAGGCAAAGTCTCTACAACAACTGCCCTGTGATCATCCCCATGTGGCTGTGCAAGCCTGGGGGACACAGGGCTGACCCCTGGATGGGGCACTTAGGGATCACCCCACTCTTTCCCATATCTCCTCACCCTCTGGCAATTCCTGGCTCTAATGACCAACCCCACGCCGTTGTTGGCTGAACACATATTTGTTTCTGCAGAATCACTCAGCAGCACAAAGTTTGCTGTTCCTTCCCCACCCTGGAACTCCTCCTCATGCAAGAACAACCTCTCCCCACTCGGCAGTGGTGACAGCTCCTTGTGCCAGCTTCCAGAGCCAGAGCAGGAGCAGCTCTCCTGAGCAATGAGCCAACACACTGCCGTGCTCCAAGGAGGCAAAGCACAGGATTTCACCCCATTCCCAGTGTGATATGGATGGAGCTTCACCTCTGCTGCTGTTGGAGCACCGTGCATGACTCACTAGCCTTGTGATTCACAGTGATATCCCAAACCCAGGGGCACTCTGTGGTCAACAAAACAGCCCAACACAATCAAAAATGGGATGCTGGAATGTGCCAGCAAGGAGCTGCCCCCTTCCCTCCCAAGGCTACATGTGAAGAGATGCTTTATGCTGAGGGGGCAGCACCTCTAACCCTCCCAGGCCACCCCTGAGGGTGACCAGCTCTCATCTCCAGGTCAGGGGAACAGAAAAGCATGGGCTGAAGTCCTCCTGTCCCAGCAGGACCTAAATATGTGCCTAACTCTACAGAATCACAGAACTGGGCTGGAAGATCACCTTAAAGATCATGTTCCAACCCATACACAGGTCTAGGGCCCCACTCCGTGGTTTTTTCCATGTGTATCCAAGCCCAGAGAAGGCTCAGGCACCTGCAAGACATGAACACTTCTATTCTGGTCCCCCACACGTGGGTTTCTAGCTCCAAAACAGGAGCCCTTTGATTCCTTTTTCTTCCCTGTTAAACTATTTAGCTACAGGAAATACTCCTCCTGAGGGAAGGAGACACCTGAACTGCACACAATACTTGGAAACCTCACTGCGACCAGAAAAACCAAATGCACCTTCATTTTGAGTGAGGAACGCTGAGGCAAAGCTTTCCAGCACAGCTTTTGAGGAGAGCCAGGCTCCAGTGACAGGCAGCAGCACCAGGATGGAATGGCATCCCAATCCCTCCACTGCTCCTCGGCAGCAGCAGGACTCTGTCCTCCTCCGTGGACACTCCTGATGTCCCAGGAGGGCAGATTCACAGAAAGCCCCTAGAATTTGTGCTTTAGTCCCCTAAAAGTCTCACCCCAGCACAGCAGCACTTACCTGATTGGCTGATAGAAACTCCTGGGCGTTGTCGTTCATCCCCATGTACATGTTCTCCCCATCAAACTAGAAAGGCAAAAGAAAGAGTTAATAAAATGCCATCTGCACACCACGCTCCTGTGCATCCCAAATGCCTTCCTGGCTCTTCACACCAAGAGCCAGAATTCCCAGAGGAACACCCTGAGCTGCTGTTTGAACACTTTGGAGCATGTATGAGCACACCTTCCTCCCAGTTATTGGAACATAGAGATGCTAACATAGCAGGGATGTGGGATTTTTTCAGGGAAAGAAGGAAAGAACCACTCCAAATAAGTAAATCAAATGTGTAAACCAACAGATGCACCCTGCAGCAAAGATCACCCAAAGGAAGCTGTTGCTGAAATTCCAACGAGAAAATCCATCTGATATAAAAAAGCCAACTTTCACCAATGGAAGTGTCCAGACTTGTGCAGGTCCCAGTCCATCCTCTTACAGACCCCTACATAACCAAAGCAAAGCTCCTGCAGCAATGCAGAATCACTCTGGAACATTCAGGAGAGGTCTCTGTGCAAAGCCTGGCACATCCATCCCCTCAGCTCCTGTTCTCCTGCCTGCTGTGCCAGGACTCTGCTCCACGGCTGGGCAG
The DNA here is from genome assembly GCA_013400275.1 of Rhadina sibilatrix. Classification (NCBI taxonomy): domain Eukaryota; kingdom Metazoa; phylum Chordata; class Aves; order Passeriformes; family Phylloscopidae; genus Rhadina; species Rhadina sibilatrix. The sequence goes on along the minus strand of VWYO01005631.1, from coordinate 8,581 downwards.
GGCAGCCCGGGCACAGCCCATCCTCCTGTGCCCCCACAGCTCCAGCACACACCTGATTGCCAGCTGCCAATCCACTTATCTGGCCAGAAAACCCCCATGGAGAGCTGCAGCTCCTCTCACTAATTAGCTACAAGGGGAGCTTTTCACTCACTCCAATTCCAAAGGAAGGAGTAAAGCCTTCCAGGATCGTCTCTGGCTCCAAGTACGGCTGGGGCAGGCCTCCGGGCTGAGCTCACAAATTAATTATGGCAATAAAAACGGGCTGTGCCATAAAACACTCCCCAGGCGAGGATGGAGGTACCAGCTGTGAGTGACACCTTGCACTTAACAAGGGGAAGAGCCAACCCTCCTGCCCTCAGCAGCAGGATGATGAATTGGAGATCGCTCACCCCTCGCCTCTTCTCTCACTCGCTGGTACGAAGCTGATTCCAGTTATGCCTTAACAGAAATTGGCCATATTAAGGGCAATAAAAGCGAAATCTAAATAAAACTGGGTGAAGATTTTCAGCCTAGACAATTAATTACACTTCCATTTCTCAGAGTGCTACAGGATTAGCTGTTAAAGTCAGCAGAGTTAGTAAAGGCAAGTGGGGGTAACACGGCTCTGCTTGGCCTCAGACACCCTCTAATTGCCAAACTGTCCTCTGGCACAGCAAACCAATTAAAAGCTGCAAAGTTGCAGCAGGTATGGTGGCACTCATGAAGCCATACCAGCAGCAGCTGCAGCAGGGTGGGAGAGGATTCCTGTGCAGCTGCTGGATTCTGTGAGGTCCAGCAGTGAGGCAGGAGCTGAGGGATGCAATGAGCACTGGGACAAACAGCTTCCCCATCCACTTTAACCTAGATTTCCCTCCACCTGTCAGATGATCCCTGGCACAGCCAGCTCCTGGCAGCACATCTCCAACTGGAGCTTCCAGGAACCCAGACCCAATCAGCTCTACTGCCTAAATTCCCTCTGACAGCCCCAGCAGACACACCTGGACTGGCAGCAGAGGTGCCAGAGGTTGGTGGAGAATCACAGAATCTCTGAGGTTGGAAAAGCCCTCCAGGATCACTGAGTCCAGCACTCTCCCAGTACTGCCAAGGCCACCAGTTAATGATGTCCTCACGTGCCACATCACCTCTCATTAATCCCTCCAGGGATGGTGACCTCACCACTGCCCTGGGCCACCTCTTCCAGTACCTGGCCACCATTCCAGTGAGGAAATTTTCCCTAATATCCAATCTACACCTGCCCTGGTGTGCATGAGGCTGGTTCCTCTCATTCTACCCCTTGTTACCCACGGGAAGACACCAACCCACACCTGGCCAACACCTTTTCCTCCAGGAAAAAAAAAAAAAAAATTACTTTGGAAGTTACACTCAGCAAACCAGAAATACCCTTCAGTTTGTCCGAAGCAGGACAAACCCTCCCCTTTCTCCATCTCCTTCTGTTTGTTGGAATGCATTTTTTATGGCTTTCTACTGTTCCCCTACTTCCATTCCACAATTCCTTCTGCCCTTGATGCCTTCATTACCACTGCAATGAATCCTGCCTTCAGAATTACTGTTTCTCTGATTGCCAGGCTGAGCAGCGAGCCTGAAATCAAGACTCAAAATGCAATGGAAACTTTGGAATTTCCCCACTGCTGATTGGATTTTTTCCCCCTCTCCTCCAGGCTATGAAGGTGCAAACAAATTTATTAGAAATTCTCCCATCAGGATTTTTTTTTCAATTAGATGTTTGCCAGTTATGCAGCAGCCAGGTAGAGCAGATAAGTAATGTTCTCTCCCTCTTCTCATTATTGTTTTGCTACAGAATGCACTTCAAAACAATCAACCCCATCATTCCTGGTAGATTTATGGTCGAAATGGAAATTTTAATATTTCCCTTTGGTTAGAAATTGCTCCTCCCTTTTTTTTTCTTCACTCTAGCTCCTGTTCCAGACCTGGATACAGCCATTCATCACTCTCCTTACCCCGAAACCCAACCTGCACTGAATGATGTGGCAGGGATAATTTTCAAGTCCTAATTCAAAAGGAACTTCCTCTTGTGCAGTTGTCTTAATCATCCTTTTGCTCGGCTGCAATTAGTTAATTTTATTATTCTTTGGTTAATAGGAGCAGCCTATTAAACAAATCAGTGGCTGTGGCTGATTCTCTCCTGCATGAAATGAGCACAAAGACAGGGAGGGAAGGGAAAAGAAAAGAGGGAAAGAAAAAAGGAAGGGGAAGAAAAAGGGAAAGGGTGAGAGAGAAGGGAAAGTGCCCCAAATTCCACCGATTCTGGCAACAAAGTCAAATGAACACCACTGAACTGCCTTGGTCTGCAGGTGACCAAGAACTCCAGAGCTCCAACCCCAAGGCCAGGCAAGATTCTCCCTGGTGCCATTGGAGGTGGCTTTGCCTGGCACTGATGGATGAGGACAGAGATGCTGCCAACCCCGTTCAGAGAGGGAGTTCCAAGGACATCAGGGTGATGGAGACCAAGCCACAACTGCACTCCTCCATGGCACAGCCTACTGAGTACTTTGGGTCCAAGCAAAAGTGTGAGAAAACACCCTTTGAAATTCAGTTTTGCATGGAGAATTTTATTAAGAATATAATTCTTTTACTACAGCTCTTCCAGGGGAGCTGCAGCTGGCACTGGTCTGTCAGCCCATAAACGGAGCTCAATTCAGATGCTGTTGTACAAAGCACTTTTTAAACTTTACTGCTTTTCTAGACTCACTTTGGTTTGTTATTTTTTTTTGCTCCACAGCATTATTTTCAAACCTGTAAATGTGTCCAGCGGTGACATGGGCCTCATGTTAGCTAGATGAATATGAAAAAGAAAAACAAATGCAGGCAGCAGGCTGGGACAGACCCCGAAGCGCAGCAGCTGTGGGATCTCCAGCTCTGTGCAAACAGGGAGAACAAATGTTTGCTAACTGGGAAGGGCCCAGTGGAAAGAAACACAACCTCCTGCCAAAATTCCAAGAAGGTGTTACTTTTTCCTGGATGGCACTGCCAGCTTGTACAATTTTATTATGAATCTCGTCACATCCTTTTTATTTTGTGAGAGCCGCTGGCTGAGATGGAAACTTCAGCTCTGTAAGAAACCATGGAATCACAGATTGGTTTGGGTTGGAAGGGACCTTAAAGATGATCCAGTTCAGCTCCCCTGACATGGGCAGGGCCACCTTTCACTAGAAGAGAATATGTGCACAAAATTCATACCAGTAATACCTTCTGTGATACCTACAAGATCTTGATGGCCTTCCAAACTCTTCCAAACTTTTTTATTTAATTCTTTTTTATGTGTGGTGGGGTTTGGTGGGATTTTTTTTTTTTTTTTTGGTTTTTTTTTTTTTTTTTTT
>VWYO01005626.1:82978-99095 GCA_013400275.1 Rhadina sibilatrix | reverse complement strand
TAACCAGCTCAGTAGTTACTCAGTGACAGCACTTGCTCCCCTCCAGATCTATTTTACACAACAGTCAACATCATACTATTTCTAAGACTGTCCTTTCCTTGAGAACTTCAACAGAATGTACATTGTAAAAACAGCAACTACAGAACACTGTACAACATCCAGCATACATGACAGGTAATACCACACGAAAGACAAACACATTATCCTCAGAAACCGGAACTTTTTCTTGCAGGATTAATAAATTACTTTCTATTACTTTAATATTGGTACTGTGACAATATTATTCAGAAAATAAGAATGACATAGTTACTAAATATGGATGGAACAAAACCTGTGGTTATTTTAAAAATTAAGAGTTCTTAATTTTTAAATTAAGTTCTTGTGATTTTATTTTGTTTTGTGCTACCGGAAGCATTTCATGAAGCAACTGTTTCTCATTTTATGCAATCACATAAGAATAGAAGTTCCCCTTTAAAATAATACAAGTAGAATCTTCATGGCTATAACAAAAAACTTGGAGTTCACTCACCAAAACACGCCTTAAAAAAATGAGAGTTCTAAAAATCCTACGGAAATCTCAGTATATTAGCAATACTGCAGTCAGAAAGCATACATTCAGAAAACAATTTTAACACCATTCTGAAAAACTCAGAATTTGTATCATTAACGCTGCAATTCTGTTGCCTGATGTCACTTCCTATTCAATACAAGATGGTGCTATTTCTTTTGAACAACATGTCTAATCTTAATTCTAACAATGCCTGTGAATACCAAAAGGTACAGTGCTGATAAGGTACAGGTAGATGAGAATAAAATAACATCTTTTTCCCCAAAAATGTCATACAAGTTATTCTCTCTTCATATCTTCATTATCTGAACCTTCATTATCTTCATTACCCAGATGTTGGGTTATATGAGCATTCTTTCTCAGAAGAAATCTATTTTTTATACAAACTACTAACTGGACTCTCCTACAGCAACAGCAAGTTTTGGAAGTAAAAGCTGGATGCTGATGTTAATGGAATCTATTCCCAAGATGCATATTTTTATGCATGACCTGTAAGCAACACTACAGTGACTAGGGGAAAAAAAAAAAAAAAAAAAAAAAAGAGTCCATTTCAATCTCACAACTTCCTATAACCCCCATGATGTGGTGAAACATTTAAAAAGTGGGATTTTCAAAAGTAATTCATGAAAAACACAGGAATACCAATCTATGGATCATAACACATTAACTCCTATGGATCATAATGCCTCTGCACCTAAGTGCTCCCACTACCAGAGCCACCCTGCCTAAGATGAACACCACGGCTGGCCATCCACTGAAGAGATTCAGGAGTGTAAGTCTAAATTACTTCCTATTCCACAGTAAAAAAAAAAAATAAATAAATTAAAGGGTAAGAAGAAATTTCCATTTCACAAACTTAGGACAGCTTTGCTAGAGGCTTCCTCTATTCACCCTGTGCAATGCCATTCTAAAACATCTGTCTGAAGTCACAGGAAACAAACACCCTAAGTGCACAGCCCACACACTGCTGTGGGCTTTATTTGCCTATTAAGAACTAATGGTGACAAAGATTATTACATGAAACAGTATTACATCATGCAGGGGGGAAAAAAGTCTGGGGACTAACCCTCAGCAATACTTGTTCTTCAGATTTTCCACTGAGAAGCAAAATTACTACTATCACTGCACAACTCTGTGAGAACAAAACAATGAGAACGGAAGTCCTGTGGACTGGATCTAACCAAGGCAGGATGGAAGAAGTGGGCTACACCTTGACTCATGCTCATGCTTTATTAAATCACAGTATATAAACCAAAGACAGAATCTAAACTTTGGAGAAGGACACACAACAATGCAGTTTTCTAGCATATCTTAGAAAACTGTATTGTATTTCCTATTCTCCTCTTAAAAACAACTGCACACAAACCTGCAAATATGATTGCAATCCAACTGGCATTTTGACTGATGACAAAAGTCAGAGGTATTCCTACACATCATCATTCCAACCTAGTGCAGACCCAAATTCAGTACTGACCTTTGAAGTCAACCACGATATTGGCATAACTTGCTCATGAACAGCAGCTGAAAAATAATTATTTCCTCATGCCTCCCTAGACTACAAGAGCACTAAGTGTATGGAGCACAGCAATACTTTTAGTTAACTCTTGTCAAATCTATGCTGAGAACTTCAGCAGACTCTTAAGAGACATGAAAACTCCAAAAATCTCTCCTTCTAATTCAGTAACACTACTCTTAATGTGAGTAGCAGAAAGGACATCAGTGCACAGTGCACTCCGTAACAAAGCATATTTCATGTATAAGGAACTAAGAAGAAAGGCTGGAAAGCTACTACAAACTACTATGACACATAAATAACAACTTACTGCCTATAACTTACATTATCTACCTCGGAGTGCTGAAGGCAGGACTTGCAATAACTGCTTGTAAGCTACACACCATAACTCCCGCCGAGTAGGAGCTTAGCTCGGTGTTTCTCAGAATCAATTAGCTTAGGAAAGACGTCTGAGATCGAGCCCAACCTATGACACACACCAACTCATCAACTACACATGACACTGAGTGACAGGTCCAGTCCTTAAAAACCTCAAAGGACGGTGATTCCACTACCTCCCTGAGCACTCCATTCCAATATCTAATCACTCCTTCTGTGAAGAAATGACTTCTGAAGCTCACCGAGAATCTCCCCCGGTGCTGCTTGAGACCGTGTCCTCGTCCTGGGAGACCCACCCCCAGGGATATACCCTCCTTTCAGGTGGTTGGAGAGAGTGACAAAATCTCTCTTTTTCCCCAAGATAAAACCACCCGAGCTCCCTCAGCTACTCCACACAGGACTTGTGGCACAAACCCTGCAGGACCTCCGCTGCCCTTCTCTCGACACACTCCAGCACCGCAGTGGCCTGAACTGAAGGGCCCAGACCTGGTTTTCCCACCTCCCCTGTTTCTCTTCGAGGACGCCCGTAATGCGTTCTATCAGTCCGACGGCCTGGCAGGCCGAGACTCGGCCCTGAGCACGGCCCATCCCGGGGCCCAGACCCACCCAGCGGGAAAACCCACGGCCCAGTGCATCCCCACCTCATGGCACCACCTGCCCCATGCCTAAGGCTCCGCAGGGAGCAACCTCACCTCCGCCAAGCCCTGCGGCTCCCGGCCGCCGCCGATCAGCCAGCGGAGCATGGGGAGCGGGCCCAGGCCCGCGCCCGGCCCCTCCGGCGGCAGCGGCGGGGCGGCAGCGCTGAGGCACAGGCTGCTCAATCGAGCTCCGCGCGGACCCCCGCCCGCCGGGGGGCGGGGCCGGGCGCGGCCGGAGCAATCGATCGCCGAGCGGATGCGCCGTGAGGAGCAGGTCGGGTGTTGCTGCGCGGCTTCGTGCGGCGGGCGAGTGAAATATTCGCTGGCTTTTTACCTCGCTGTCTTCCGGCGTCAGAGAAGATTTATGGTATTACCTTTTACCATATCACCATATTGCATATTAGCACATTACAGTTATGTCTTTGCCGTTTTATTGTGACGGTCTTCAGCCGTTCCTTGAAGTGGAATGAGCACCAGAATGTTTTCTAAGTGACAGATTTCCCTTGGCTATGGCTGTTCCCATCCTCCCTCGCTGAGGTCTTTGATGAAGGTCCCAAGATGAAGCGACAAATATGGGTTGATAAATATAAGGACCCAGTAATTGATTGCCAATTAGATAAGCCTTTATTAAAACGAGAATCCGAAGCAAGCAGCGCGCTGGGAAAGCCGGAGAGCACAAGTCTCAACTCGTGCTCCACACACAACTTTTGGAGTTTTCCCTGTAGTTTCCTGGTTTTATAACTTTTTGGTTTACACACACCCCTTGCTCCTTCCCCAGTCCATGTTTTCCCGTATTTGGTCACAGTTGAGTCTTCCAATTCCAGGAGTCTGGGGTCTTTTGCCCTCTCACGGGGGTCAGTGGATGAAGTCTCTCCTCTTCCTCGCAGCACGTCCCTTCTGCAACTTATTGTTTAATATCTTCTACATGTTAATTATTAACTATAACATTTAACACAAATTACCTAAATCATTAATATAATTTATAGCGGGTAAGCTCACCTGGTTCGCTGTCCTGCTCCTCTGCTGCCCTCCATGGAAGCACAGAATCCTAGGATGGGTCGGCTTGGAAGGGACCACAGTCGGTCATCCGGTCCCACCTCCCTGCTAGACCACACAGCACAGGGTTGTGTCCAGATGGTTCTTGAGTATCCCCAGTGAAGGAGACTCCACACCCTCTCTGGTCAGTCTGTTCCAGGGCTCAGTCACCCACACAGTAAAGAAGTTCTTCCAGTAAAGAAGTTCCATGTTCAGTGGAATCTCCTGTGCATCAGTGTCTGCCCGTTGCCTCTTGTTTTATTGGTCAGCACCACAGAGAGGAGCCTGGCTCCGTCTCCTTCACACTCTTTAGACAGCTATAGACATTGATGAGGTGATGCATTGATCTTGGAAGCCTTTTGAGTTTTAGATGAATGTGGGGCTAGATCACAAAGCCCGTCCCAAAAGAAGGATGTGTACATCCTGGAGGTGTACAGACGTGTCCAACAGGCACTGCCCTGACCATCTGAATATACACAGGTCACTTACCCTGGTGGCTTTTTGCCCACATTTTTTCAGATAACTCCTCAAGGTGCCTGAGATTCTCCATAGGGCAGGAGATTATGGTGCTTTTCTAAATCCCAGAATCATTGAATGTTTTGGGTTGGAAGAGACATTAGGGTTCATCTAGTTCCAACTCCTCTACCACTGGCAGGACCATCTTCCACTATCCCAGGTTGCTCAAATCCCCATCCAGTCTTGAACACTCCCAGGGATGGGGCACCCACACCTTCTCTGGGCAACCTGTGCTAGCACCTCACAACCCTCACAGTAAAGAATTCCTTCCTAATACCCTGTCTAAAGCTACCCTCCTTCAGTTCAAAGGCATTCTCTCTAGTCCTATCATTTCATGCCTAGAAAGACCCTCTCCACGTTTGTTATAGGCTTCCTTTAGGAACTAGAAGGCCATAAGAGAGTTTACTCAGAGCTTTCCCTTCTCCAGGCTCAACAATCTCAATATTCTCAGCCTTTCTTCACAGGAGAGGTGTTCCTGGACACCCTCCTGACCATCTGCTATTGAACCTAAGTTCAACAAATATTTGTGAACTGAGTTTTGCCATTTGTTAACTGCTGTGAATTCCTTGCAGTTTGTAACCAACTGACGTTGATAAAAGTCATAAAATGGTCTTAAAGCAGTTGTTTATCTACTTTAGCAAACTTCTGCTTTTTCATTTCAGTTCAATCATGCTGATTTCCATCTTAGAGATACAGTTCCTGCAGGCTAAGGGCACAGCCAGTGGAATTGCTTGGTGCATGTAGATACACCTGCCAGGGTTTCCATGGTAATCAGCAGTTTTGTCATCAGCAATCTGGTCCCTGGCAGTGTCCCTAAATAATTTGGTATGTTTTCCAAACTGCAAGTGTTGAGTCATTTTGTTACATTTTATTTATTGGAAGGAAGGGCTGCACAGCATAATATTGCTTACAGTTGTACGACCTGTATGACCATGTGTGACCACAACCTCCTTCCAACATCCCCCTGCACATCTGCAGGAGGGAGAGAATTTAAGAGTAAAGTGGAGCTCAGAAAGAAGGCAGACATGGAGGGAAGGTGTTGTAAAATGTTTTTTTCCCTTATTTCTCATTATCTTCTTACTCTGGTTTGATTTGCAATAAACTAAATTAAATTTTTCCCAAGTCAAGTCTGTTTCCTCTTGGTGGTAATTGGTGGCTGATGTCTCCTCATCCTTCTCCTGACCCGTGAGACTTTTGTCGTACTTTCTTTCCCCTGTCCAGCTGAGAAAGGGAGTGATAAAGCAGCTTGATGGGCACCTGGCATCCAGCCAGGGTCAACCCACTGCAGATGGACTTCAGGACAGTGCTTTTTGTCTCTTTAATTAAAACTGACTTCAGAATTCTGCTTCTGAGCATCTTTTCATTCCTTTTTCAAACTAACAATGCTGTCTGCTTCCAGAATTTTTCTCCATTTTCCATTTCTCTGCCTTTGTAGCTTGTATGAATTTCTGTAGACTTATTTTTTTGAATCCTTCTTACAATCTTAAAAAAAAGTTTTGTTGTTACTATTTCATACATCTAATGCACTGTCCACCTCCAGGAAGCAGAAGCAACTTCTCAGTTTCCCAGTGTAGTTGGTACAGGTGCTGTGTTTGTTGTGGTGCCTGGGTAAAGAGTGCAGTCAGTCACAGCTTTGCATTTTCTAGGCCAAGATGCAGTGTTTTCTGCAATTTATGGCTTGTTGCTGTCAGCCGTTGGCAAAGGGTTCTGCTCAGGCTCTTAAACTATGCAAAAATGATGGAGTGTTGGAGAAAAACCCTCATTGCAGGAAATCTGCAGCACATGTTGTGATTACACCATCACACTTCTCCACCAATGGAGACATTTCTTGTCCCCAGGCCTTAGTATCTGAATGGAGGAATATTTTTCTTCCCCTCCTTCTAGAACGATGGCTTCCCTTTGAACTTGGCCCAGTGAGATCCTGGCCTCTACAGCAGTGACTAGCCATGGAAACTATCACTTGGTTATCTCTTGCGCTATTAACTAACACTCCCAGTATGTCACATCAATGTGTATCTCTTACAGATTGCTGAAGCCTATTACAGTTTCCTCAAGCTACTCAGTTCAAATTTTTCTATAGGTTTTATTCATTGAATAGAGTTCCTAGAAACAGGTGAACAATCTACAGCCAGTCTTACTGTAAGAATTACTTGGAGAGATTTTTACAAGGAAAGTATTACAAAACACTATTTTAAAGGTGACTTTTCTAAATCAGACCACATTCCTTTGAAACCTTTTTGAGGTTTCAAAATGAGTGCCTAATCCACACAGTATTTTCCTTTATGTCTAATAAATAGATCAGTTGAAATGTGCCTGCAAGGATTACACACCCTACCAATATCAAATACAGTCCAAAACACTTTACATATTGAAGGAGTTAGAAGCAACCAAAATATGATATTTCAGTGGACAGCATATGCTACAGTCCTCCACAACCAGCATATATGTCTTAAAAATCCATGCTGCTTTTCCTTGTATTCAATGGTGGTTAAATCCGCTCCCTCAGGAAATGCCAACTTTGCATTCCCAGGTCAGGTGAGTGCTACAGAAGTTCAGACAGAAGTTCAGACACCTGTTATTCCTGCAGAATTTCAATTCTGTGCACCCTCTCAGAAGTGCAGGGTGGCCCTGGGTGAGATGGGGAATGACACAGCTAAGTGTCACTTACATCTTTCTGGTGTTTGAGGCTGTGCTGTCAGACCAGTTCACTTTGGACTGAAGGTGATAAAAAGTGCTGAGAAAAAATGGACCCCGTGGCCCCTGCCGGTTCAAGGGCACCTTTGTGGATACACAGTGTGCCACCAGAGCACCCTCATGGCATTCCCTACGGGATTCATTTCATTTTGTCACATGACCACCTGTCTCCCAAATGACCACCAGCATTTAGAGGTGTAGGAGATCATCCAGCAGTACCACCTGAGCACATTGAGTTCCTCCTCTTGGCCTGAATCCTGGTTGCACTAGACTTGGCCTAGGGATATTAGCTTGATTTAGGTGATTTTGAATTTAAATTCCAGGAACTTGTGAGGGAGTGGAAGTTCAGTCGTGGTTGGTGATTAATTTGACCCTATTTATCCTAAGGGGATCTCTGCAGCTTCAGCCATGGAGTTGTATCTGAGAAAAATGTTTCCCCACCTTAATGAAAGGTTCAACTGCTTCCATCATGAAATTCTGGAGTTGCTTGCAGGTGAAATAAATGTATGGGTTCAGATTCACAGATGAAAATAAATAGTTTTGTATTTTTCTAGATTTTTGTGGCTGCAAGAAAAGGTTTTGTCACTCCTTCTAGTCAATGGCTTCAGCTACCCCTGAGGCCCCCGAAGAAATTCACGTTGCCCAATTATTTGGGGTCACCTTTGCATGCTGTCTTTTTTCTCTGATGATCAAATGATGTGAGCAAACACAAAATAAGTCTGCCCCTAAAGATAAGCATCCTTCATGGTCCACAAGGATACCCAAGTTCCCAGATCCCTGATCCCAGAGCAGCTCACTAGATGGAAGGACCTATCAGCAGGAACCTGAGAGTGCTCCAGGGTCTTAGGACCATGGTGCAGCTCATCATACAAGCTGAGATGGAGCCAAGTAGTGCAGTGCTCCTCTCCACCCCTTCATGAAGAATTTCAGCACCCTGGAGAGAAGTGGAGAAGGGTATCACACTGCTCCTGGCCAAAGGAAAGCTAAATGGTGACTTGATTAAATTCTCGAGAAAATCTCCTCTCTCCCCTTGGCTTTAGATTTAACATCTAAGTGTTAACATTAACACACTAACATTGCACATCTAAGTGTGCAAAACATGTATTAACTTCTCCTGTCTGGTCAGATTCAGAAAAGTTCACCAGAAGTGCAGATGAATACTAGTAGTGTGGGGGTGCTACCTCACCCACGTACTAATAGCCTTCATTTGTATTAAGTTGTAATTTCTGGCAAAGATCCTTATCAGTTCTCACTTTTGTCATACTGGCACAATCCCTGACATTAAAGTCTAGGAAAATCTTATTTTTAACATTATTTTAGTGGATTCAAGTTATTGTCTGTAGATTTTAATGCTTTGATGTTGCAGTTTATCTGTGCTTGAACAATCCCTTTTCTGCCTTCACAAAGTGTGGCCTTCTCCATCTGATGTAATCCAGTCTTTTCTATGTGTTGCCAATAAATAAGCTTATTTTTGTGTTTCTTGTGTTTGGTTTACATTTATCTGTGAAAAATAGAGTACCTCATACAGAGTGCAATGCTGTGTTTCTCTTTGCAAAGCAAATTGGTTTGCTTCTTCAGTGCTTATTTCTTGTATTATGTTCTTGCTGATGGTCTAAGGAAGCAAGTGCCATAAAATGGAATAACACCTGCATGAATTCCTCAAAGTCTGACTGTACTTTGTGAAGAAAATGGAGTGAACAATATTTTTTTTTGTCTGACAGTACAAATTGCATGCTGCTCTGATCTAAAGTGGACTGTGATGGCAATATAAACCCCCAGGTGGCATTCTAACCTTGTTTTTCTAAATCGTTTGTTTTCATAAAGAATGGATCTGATTCTTTTGTTTAAAAAGAAATTTTCTTCACCCTCATGGTAGATTTGAACAAAGAAATTAAAGCCATAAGCTGATTTTTTTTGAGGTTTCCAATTTGTATGTTTTGTTGATTCAAATGCAGTAGCCTCAAACCCAGCTTGAAATCTGATAGAGGTTTGATGGAATGATGTAAATTATACTATATTCCAGATACTAAAGTCCATAATGTGATGATGTCCTGCAACAGCTATTCAATAAAAGATACCATTTGAATCTTGAAAATCACAATTACAGTAGAATACTTTGCAACAAATTTATGAGAAAAAGTGTAAATCCAATTGTGACTGATACCTGACAACACACGGATATTAACTGATGCTGGGTTGCAATGAAATCCAGGCAGAATTCAATATTATGTCTACACGAAACCAGTGTGATTCTGGTTGGATTTCTATTACCTTCCAGGAGTACCAGGTGCTGTGCAAAGAGCACAACTTGTACCTCCTAGCTTAGGCACCCTGTTTGTGTACCAAGGGTGCTGATGGTTCACCATCAGGCCCCTCATTCACCAGAGCAGGGATGGCTCCCACAGAGATCTGCTCAGACTACCTCACATAGCTCCTCAGCTGAGTTGCTCCCTGCTGAAGCATTTCTTTCCCCACCAGCTTCACAGTTCAAAGCTGGGGTCTAGTGTCACTTTTGCAGTGTTTATTCCCTTTCAGCTCTCTCATACCCAGATGTTACTTTGCTAGTGAATACTTGTGTGCTTTCTTCCACAATCTCTGGTACATATGAGTGGAGTGCCCACAAAAAAAAAAAAAACAAAAAAAACCCACCAAACACAACCAACACAACTTCACAGTCACCCCTCAAATCCTTTCTTCCAACTTTTCTCTGCAACAAAACCCAGAACATCATTAGAAACAACTGGGCTGATGTACTGCAAGTTGTCCTTACAGCTCTGATCAAAACTGTCACATAGTCATGTGCACCATGGGCTGCCCCATCTGCAACTCTTTGCAACCCCTGCTTATATTTGTATTACAACTTCTTTGAAAGGCAGACTGATTTAGCTTGTATTTGTGCAACACTTGGACAAATGGAATCTTTGTCCCTCTTTAGGATTCTAGTGGGATACGGAACACAAATACACAGTAATCATATTTAATAAAGCAAATGGAGCTAATTTAAATTACTGCTTAAAACGTATTGGTATGTAATAGGTCATAAATAAAAATTGACCTACACGCTGCCCTGGATATCTTTCAGAGTGTACTTTAGGAGGAGTCACTAAGTCAGAGTATCATCAATCACATTTCCTAAAGCAACAAAACCCAAATTGCTGCTGCACTGTAAGACTCTAAGTAGCCAGAAGGCACAAGAGGGAATGTTTGAAATTCAGACTTCATCTGTCTTTGTTGTGTTTCAGCCCTAAAGCTCTCAACAGTCCTTCTGAAAAGTCATTCCAGTATATTTTTCAGTATAAGGACCAAGCCTTAGTTTATAGCAGACTCTTACAGGTGATATCTCTGGGCTTTGGACTGTAAAACTTCTGGAGTTAAAATGAATTTTGAAACAAAGCCATGTATGTTTGTTCACAAAGACTTATGAGTTGCCCTTTGGGCTGTCTTGCACTGTGCACATTACATATTTCTGTTTCGTTATTTTCACATTTATCAAACACATTTTTTCCATCCTAAGTTTTCTAGTGACACTTAGATATGGATATGTTTAAGTGCTATGGATAAACTTAAAATTTTAACACCTGTTCCCTACATAGTAAGTCTGAAATTTATCACAGGATATTCTCTACTTCCCTGATTCAGAAAAGCTTGAGAAGATCCTTTGCCCTTACAAAAAAAAAACAACTCTACCTCTTTAACTTGAGAGGTAAAGTATAGCCTGACAGCTGATCACAGTAAAGTTTTGTGCATGTAGCAGAGAGGTCCAAAATGGAAGAAGCCTCACTGTCTTAGCTGTAGTGAATACTCTGGCAGCTACAGCAAAATACCTTCATTACCTACATCACATTAAGTAATCAAATGAGAGAATGGGTCACTTTTTACCTTACCAAAGAAGAAGTTGTTGAATGTCCTCTACTGTTAGTTTTTCAGTTCCCTTGGGGTGACACAGTTCCTGGCCGTATGAGTACACTGGGGGCATGATGCAAATGTACAGCTAATCTCTGCAGCCACAACAGTGAGACACTGCCAGTACAGATCTAGAAAGACCAACACACAGGATGCTAGACAAGACTTGATGCACCACGTCAGCTGCAAGTCTGGTTCTCTACTCTGAGGACACTAATTCACACCCACACACAAGCATGGAGCAGTCACCCGAACCCCAAGGCTCATCATATCATATCATATCATATCATATCATATCATATCAATCATATCGTATCATCATATCATATCATATCGTATCATATCACACCAGAAATTCAGCTCAACCAAATATAAGTGAAAAGGGGACAACAGCACTCCCTTGTGTGTCATGGAGATACTAAGGAGGCTGGGAACTGGAAAGAGTTCTTAATCAAAAGCAAGGTTTTGGTCAGAGCAGCTCTTGCAGGGCTGCACAATGGCACACAGGCAGCCTCAGAAAGGGGTTATATGGACAGAAGTGGTGGTTGTCCTTCCTGAGCTCCTGTCATCATGCACCAGGCTGGCAGAAGGCCATTAAGTACCTACCAGGGACATGTAATTAGATGTGTATCAAAGATGCATATACCTTGAACTGATCTCTGAACTGAGCATGGTGGTGATACAGAAATTTCAGCATTTATTTGACAAGATCCAATCTAGCAAAATATTTCCATCACATTTGCTATGTACCATGCCTGAATTGTCACCCAAAATTGTCACCAAAATATTAAAAGGCAAGTCTGTGTATGAGAGTGTTGCCTGAACACTATGCGGGCCACATGCTGATAACTGGAATTCATGTCCTTTCTGTTAATCAAGAAAAATATTCCTGCTCAGATTAACAGAATAAAGCCAAATCCTTGAACACATTATTTTATTAATTTATTCCAAGTAACTTACTGGGAATTAGGCAACTAAATATCTGAAGGACTAACAGCTCAGTCATAAAAGACAAAACATGGTCTGACTGCAAAACCCAGCCCCCAGTTATGAAATACACTGAAGTACATGTTACGTGAGACCAGATATTGAGGGTTTTTTCTTTCACATTTCAGTATGCAGAGTTTGCAATAAAATGTCATTCGGGTTTACATAGTAAGTTCAAACAAAAATTATAATTGATGAGCCATAAGGATTTAGAAGATTAGCTAATGAAAAGTTCCTTTTGATGCATACCATGGTTAAAAAATATTATGCTGTTCGTTCATACTGTGTCAATAAGTATAATGATTTTCCAATTCTGACACCCTTCAGAAACTACTGAAATGCCACAAGAAAGCAGTGGTATTAGGCCATACTCTTTTCTGCCTTCTCATACAAATTCCCCCTTGAAGTAACAAGTAAGGTTAAGTCAGGAGAGGTCCCCATTTTCTTTGGCCTTGATCTCTTAAATCCTTGCACAATGTACAGCTGGAAGCTTAGAAATGCTGTTCTCAAGGCTAATTTTGTGGTAGAAGAGTCTGGATGACGTAGCATTGAGTGCCTGACTGTCAGCTAACCAGCTGTGCCATTTGTCCTGTTGCTGTGTGTCTTTCCTTGCCTTCTTCCAAATGAAACTTGCTGTGGTTGTTTTCCAGAGCAAGTCCAAGAAAGTGCTGCATCTGGATGACAAGTAAATTTGGGTGAGACCTGCAATTTTGGGTTGGAATTTTTGGACTGAGATCTGCCTTTAAGTGTGTAAATGATTCACAAGAGCCTGTTCTCTTATACCTTTCAAAAAGGGAAAAAAAGGGCACAAAAGCTGTTAAAATAAGTGACCAATGACAGTGGGAACCTTGTTCAACAGAACAAGCTGATGTTTAAAGGCAACACGGATTTCAGGAGAATTGGATTCTCTGACTAAACAAGAACCCTCAAAATTCCACTACACCTCCTTTCTCCTCCTCCTCTTAGAATAGGACAGGCTGTGTTGATATCAACATTGGGAAAGGTTATCTCTTCTTCAGTACTGCTTTCTTGAGTACTGCATTGTCTCCACTGCGTCCCGGCTTAAGGGGCATTTTAATAAACTTTCAGACCTTTCTAAACATTTTCTCTTCTTTTCTCCCAGGCATTCTTCCAAACAAGTCTGTCACTTCAGAAATAAATAAGCTAGAAAGAGCTACTTAATGTGTTTGGTAAGTCATATCTTCCATGTAATGGAAACTAGAACACGTCACCCAAGCATTTCCATAGCAAGCTTCCACGTAAGCTGCAGCATATCCTCATAAAGGCAGATGTTCTCCATGTAGGAATTTCACATGACCAAATCTGGCACACATGTTATCCAGCTACTTCAGGGCTTGATTCACCTCACTGTTTAAAAATGTTTAAAAAATCTTGAATTTTTTTCTGTGACATCCAATGACAAGGATCATGGTATGTATTTTTCTGCCAGATTTCAATAGCTAATCTGTTCATTCCCAGACAAGTCAGCAAAGTGAGAAAAAGAGTATTCCTATGTACTTTTCTGTGCTTCTGAACTGTTCTTTTTTCCTTCTTTCTCAGATACAATCTTGCTCTCCACCTCAGCATCTGCACTCTCCTTCCTGACATCTTTTTTATACTAATGTAAAGTTGCTAACCCATTCACACCTCATCTTTGGCCCACAGACTTGTGAGACTGCAAACTCTGTGGCATAGTCTCACTTCTCTCACTACTCGTCTTCAATTAAATAAAGAATCCGAGGATTCTACCAGAGACCACGTGTAATTGTGTGAGAGGATCTTGTACTTGAGGGAACCTACATAGGTGAAAAATGAAATTTGTAATATGCCTGAAATGTAGGCTTTGAGGATAGATGGTTTTAGCATTTTGTCATTCAGCATGCAGTCGAAGAGACAAAAAGCCCAGTTATTGCTTTTCACAGGAAGAGCTGCTTTCTACAAGGAGCCCCCAGATAGGCAGCCTCAGCCTGTCTGAAAAAATTAGAGGACAAGAAATATATTTTCCTGCCTGGAGCTAGCCACAACTCCTGCCTTATGTGAGGGAACGAGGGAACACCAGGCCCTTTGCCCCTCAGAGTACCTTCAAAGATGGTGGAGAGGGAGTTAGTGCTCTTGAATAGATAAAAATGATGTAGTGCTGTGACCCAGCAGCTTTGACCACGTTCTGCATCCTTGCAGACTCAAGGATAACCTCTTGAGCATGAGCTGGGGAAGGGTGGAAGTTAGAATTGTCAAGGAGGACACAGTCAAGAGTTGAAAAAGGGAAATCTTTGGTCTCCTCTTCTTGTCTGGAGACATGTTAAATACATTTCCCATCGAGAACTACCTAGGGTCTAAATGCCAGAGGACCTTTGAAGAGTAAATCTCAGTAGCTTCCATCTTGAATGACCACATTTTGGGGTGTTTTGGTGTAGAGTGCCAGGATTAAGGTCCATTTTAAGAAGTGCTGAGTGCTGCCCACCAAAGGAAAGCTGCCCTTTGCTGCCACTGCTCACTGCCTCTAGGAAGCACAACTCAAGAGGTTCTAAACAGCCAAAACTCAGGAACAGCTTTTGAAATGTGTAAACTTCCAAAGCTTCCACCTGAAGCAGCTGGGCCACTAATCAGGCAGCTTGCTACACTGCCATTCAGGTCTTCTTCAGCTCCAGCTTTTAAAAACAGACTTGATTGTTGAACAAATAACATGGCCATTTCTGCAAGTGCTTCTTTGTGAATCTGGGCTTGAAACCACCGCCCCCCTTTTTCTTGTAGCTGTGGTTATATGCAAATGATACCTTTGCAGAATCAATTCTGGACCTCAGTTGAGAATTCAAGAGAAGCAGAGGAAAAGGATGAGGTTGCTAAAGGAGAAGACACAACCTATGAAGTCTCTCAGCCTTCAAGGAGTGTCACACACACCACCCAGGCTTTCCTTGCTAGGAGTGGAGTCTCCTCTCATGGGGCTGATGGGCTCCCTTTCAAATCCTTGCACACGTGCTTGTTCTCCTTCAGGCTCCTTGCACACTTCCTCCTTCAGGCTCTATCCTGGGTTTGCTGCAGCAGAGTCTCAGGTGTCAGATTTAGAAAAACATATCATTTAATAGAGTGATACGGCAACAGATCAGCTTAAACTGACCCAGAAGACAAAAACTTCTGGGCAATTAGACTCTCATGATTTATGCACCCTCCCTCACGCACCCTTCACCTGATTTCAAGTCCAATGGTGATTTTTGGGCTGGGATATTCCAACACCTTATTGGATCCTTTCTCTGTCTCCCCACAGCCAGGCTGCTAACTGCTTGTTGAGCTGTAGCTTCTGCTGATGGCTGCAGCCTCCTTGTCTTCTAGTCTGTGTTTCTTGTGCACTAGATCAGTCAGGACATAGTAATGAAAGGAGGCCTAGACTTGGGATAAAAACCACTTAACAACAACTAAACATCACTGTCTTACTAATATTCTTCCCAAAGTAGAGACAAAACACAACACCCTACCAGCTACCAAGCAAACCAACTCTGTTCCACCATATCTGGGTGAAAATTCACAGCTTGCAGCCCAGGGCTGCAGCAAATCCAGCTGCCCACGCTGAGCAAGTACAGTCAAGCAAATAGCAAATTAAATCACATAGAATTATAATTCTGAGCAACCCATTCTGTTTAAAACTCACTTATTTAAGCTAAACAAAAAGTATCTCTCAACAGAGCCGATAATTTTTCTCTTCATAGCCAAAGAACAGTCAGGGTCCCCTGCCTGCAGTCCCTAGATGTCCATCTGGATTTCCATGCGTATCCACCTGTGTATGCATCTGGATATCCATCTTAGCATTATCTGCAGGTCACATGAGGTTGCAGACATGGCAACCTTTTTTTTTTTTTTTTTTTTTTTTTTTTTTTCTTTTTTTTTCTTTTT